>MJUU01024188.1:238712-256876 GCA_002080025.1 Modiolus philippinarum
TATAATCCATAACTAAATGAAACAATATAGTTATATACAATTATTATTAAATTGTGAAATAAGTATAGTTTATGAAAGTATTTTTGCAAAAAAATGTAAAAATTTGTACAAAAACACTTTTTTGCTCTTGATTATGTAACAAATAATTTTTTCTAATAAAGTGATAGCAGGGAATTTCACTAAAATTTAAAAGAGAAAAGTAAACCAAAGAAGATTTGAAAAAAGAATTTAAAGGGAAATAACCCATAACCATATGGCATTGAATTTTTTTTTTGGTGAAAAAAGTCAATAACTACAACACAGGCAGTTGGATTTTCTTCAAAATTTCAGAGTATGTAGATCTTGATATGCTGAACATTTTTCAAATTTACACTTCACCTCTTTCTGTTACAGTTTTTGAAATAAAAAATAAAAAATGCATAAATTTTGAAAATTTTACTGAAAAAGGGCTATAACTCTAAGACGGTTTTTCAGATTTTCTTCAAAATTGCAGGGCAGATAGATCTCGTCATTCTGAACAATTCTACTCCATGTCAGATTTTTGATATCTGCAACGGTTTTGAAGTTATTTGCCAAAAACAGCAATTTACCCCCTATGTTCTATTTTTAGTAACAGCAGCCATATTGTTTGGTCTACGGACATAAAAATCATAAACTTGAAAGTGCATACCCTGGTGATGATTCAGGCCAAGTTTGGTAAGTATTGGCCCAGTAGTTTCAGAGGAGAAGATTTTTGAATAAAAGTTAACGGACGGACGACGGACGCCGAGTGATGGCAAAAGCTCACATGGCCTTTGGCCAGGTGAGCTAAAAAGGGGCATAACTCCAGGACAATGCGTACTAATGAACCCAAACTTATACTTGGCCTGTGTTTTGTGGTAAACAATTTACATACCAAGTTTGAAGACAGTATGTTATTTCATTCACAATTTATGAGTACGAAAAACCTAAAATTTGCAAAATTTCAAAGTTTCAAGGGGCATAACTGCAGAACCCCTTGGACCTCTGAACCAAAAATCTAACTTGACCTGAGTATTGTAATAAACAAGTTACATACCAAGTTTGAAGACCTTGTGTTATTTGGTTCACAAGTTATCAGTCGGAAACCCTAAAATTCGCAAAATTTCAAAGTTTCAAGGGGCATAACTCCAGAACCCCTTGGACCTCTGACTCCAAAATCGAACTTGACCTGAGTTTTGTGGTAAACAACTTGCATACCAAGTTTGAAGATTTTGTGATATTTCATTCTCAAGTTATCAGTTCGAAACCTACAGGGGACGGACGGACAGACAGACGGACAGAAGGACGGACAGAGGGACGGATGGACGGACACACGACTGAGGGTATCACATAATACCACGCCACTTCGAGTGACCGTGTATAAAAATCCAAGTATCCATTTAAGAGGACATGTGCTGACAAGGTTCTTCCCTTTTTTAGCTCACCTGGCCAAAAAACATGGCCGCCAGCGCTGAACTTAGATTTAACATTGGACCGTATGGGGAAAAGCATGTATTTGCTATCTCCTCTGAAGCTACAGAAGCAAATTGAACCAAACTTTACAGGAGTGATGTATGGATGGTCCTTTACTTAGTTTGCGGAAATTTTTCGATCTATGAAAAAACATGGCCGCCAGCGCAGAACATAGTTTAACATAGGACTCTATGGGAAAAGCAAATATTTGCTATCTCCTCTTAAATACTGAAGCAAATGGAACCAAACTTTACAGAAATGATGTATGGAAGGTCTTTTACTTAGTTTGCCGAAATTTTTTCGATCTGTGAAAAAACATGGCCGCCAGCGCAGAACAAAGTTTAACATGGGACCCTATGGGAAAGGCAAATATTTGCTATCTCCTCTAAAGTTACTTAAGCAAATGGAACCAGACTTTACAGGAATGATGTATGGAAGGTCCTTTACTTAGTTTGCCGAATTTTTTTCAATCCGTGAAAAAACCATACCTGCCAACTTTCAGGATTTTGGCGTGATCTACACGATTTTAACCTTCTGTCACGATGTCACGATCGTGAAGCAAAAATTTGGCATAAAACACGATTTTGAAGAAATCCGCACGAAAAAATGTTGTTGAAAGGGAGATAATCCAAATTCTCGAAAGGGAGTTAACCATATTCTCGATATTAGCCAATCAGAATCGGTGTTACATCTATCACGCGGGTTTGGAGTGAAAAACAGCTGATTGGAGCCGGCACGTAAACAATCGTAAATACGACGAGTTTGGTTGATTTTTTTGTTGATTTTAAGGCTTCGGCGACATAAATAAAGATATGTAACTGGATGACCACCGGCAATCATAGTGAACAGTTCTTAAGTTATGAATCAAGGTTCACAATCCCTGATACAACAAGCTGCAAGCACCACACTTGACAGTTCCGTGGTTGGCTATGCCAGTGACTAGCTATAGGTCCTTGCAAGTTCCCCCGTTCTGCAGAGTTTGCATAGTTGAACTGAGTAGCCTTAACGACGTTAACAAACATATTGGTACTGTAATGCACAAAAGGTCACTCAAAATCCCAGAACACCACCCTTTTGACTGAATCAGAAAAGGCAATAAATATTAAAAAAATGTAATGCTTGCTTTATTTATAGAAGAATGGAATAAAAGGAGAAATGCAGTAAATGTACATCAGACAATAATAAAGGAGAGAGAGAATGGTTTCATCAACAAGCTTACAATCTTTATTTTCCCCAAAACAGTCAACTCTAAATTCAAATAAGAGCAACATAATGATGAACAGCAAGCACTGCTTTTTGTTTCCCTTTAACAGTTAAAACTAAGTTAAAATTTTACAGAACATAAAACACAAAACAGTCCAAAAACAGTTCACAACTGATTATTTGACCAAAAATATTTAAGAACCAACAGAAATGCCCAAAATCACAATAAAAGAGGAATGGCTTGCCTCCCTCAATAAAAAGTAAAATCTTCTATAACACCTAGATATGTGTATTTGATAAAAAAGAGCATCAAGTATTAGACAAAAAAACTTCGTGCAAAACGCCGCGAACTCTCACATGACTGAAAAGGAAGGTCGTGCATAAAAACCCCCATGGAGATTTTCAAAAGTTGGCAGGTATGAAAAACATGGCCGCCAGCGCAGAACATAGTTTAACATGGGACCCTATGGGAAAAGCTTATATTTGCTATCTCCTCTGAAGCTATACTGAAGCAAATTGAACCAAACTTTACAGGAATGCTGTATGGAAGGTCCTTTACTTAGTTTGCCAAAATTTTTTCGATCCATGAAATAATATGGCCGCCAGCGCAGAAGATAGTTTAACATGGGACCCTATGAGAAAAGCAAATATTTGCTATCTCCTCTGAAGTTACTGAAGCAAATGGAACCAAACTTTACAGGAATGATGTATGGAAGGTCCTTTACTTAGTTTGCCGAAATTTTTTCGATCCGCAAAAAAACATGGCCGCCAAAGAAGAACATACTTTTACATGGAACCCTATGGGAAAAGCATATATTGACTATCTCCTCTGAAGCTACTGAAGCAAATTGAACCAAAATTTACAGGAATGATGTATGGAAGGTCCTTTTCTTAGTTTGCCGAAATTTTTTCGATCTGTGAGAAAACATGGCTGCCAGCATATCTGAAATGTATAGAAGATCCTTTGCAAAAATTATTCATTTCAATAGGATCAGACAAAAAACATGGGTGCTAATGAAGAACATAGCTAAACATTTGACCCCATTGGTAAGGAAACATTTTTTTCAGTCATGTATGGTGTAGAAGCATTTTGACAGGTGAGCGATACAGGCTCAGTCTCTGAGCCTCTAGTTTCCAGAAAATATTTAAAAAAAATTATCTCCCCTTCTTAATTCCAGGAAGCAACCATATTGCTTCATTCACATCTTCAGGTGATGTACTACAACTGTGTTACATTTCATCAAGATCCAAGTACTGATTAAAGAGGAATTGCACTTACAATGTTCGTCCCCCCCCCCTTTTTCCAGAAAATTTTCAAAGACAACTTCTCTCGCCTTCAAAATTTCAGGAAGCAACCATATTATTTCATGCACATCTTTAGGTGGTGTTCTAAAACTGTATAACATTTCAACAAAATCCAGGTATGCGTTTAAGAGGACATGCGCCGACAAGTTTGCCCCCCTTTTTCTAGAAAGTATTCAAACAAAATTTCGGACAGCAACCAAATTTATTCATGCACATCATCAGGTGATGTTCTACAACTGTGCAGTAGAGAACATGCGGTGACAAGTTGCATGGATGGACAGACAAAGAGACAGATGGATGGGCAGACAGACAGGGTGATTCATATTTACCCCAACTTTGTTTGCTGGGGGTATAATTAAAGGTAAAGACACTTCCTTAAATGATAAATTTTTCAATGTCTTTCTGCATTAAGGGAGTACGAGTCTCAGAAATTTTGTAATTAGAATTAAAATTCTGACCTTTTGTTTTGAAGAGCACTGCTAATGGAACAACTTGAGCAAAAAATTTTGAAAATCCATGTAGGAATTTTTGAGATATAAGACGTCAAAATTTTGGCAGGAAACAGTTCTCTCTAGAGTTTTCCTTTAATTTGCATGAGATGTTTATATGCATTTAAATATATGAAAATATAATTGGAAGTTGATTAGATTTTATACACTGTCTATTTTATACATTTTAAAGTGACCTATGACCAAGAAAATATGATCCATGTGCAAAAAATTTTAACACTGTTTGAATGGATAAAACCAGAGGATATCGAATGCTTCTGGAAATATGAGGCTTGTACTCCCTTAAGAAAAATTTTCTTTTTTATTATTATTGCTTATTTGTTACTTCATTAAATTTGCTGCTTTATTCTTCAGGTAAAATATGTTTTAATTGTTTTCCAAATTTAAAATATTTACCCTCTAATTTCCCAAGGAGCCGCGATCCTGTGCCAAATATGTAGGAAAATCACTGGGCTGCAGATTAGGACAAATTTATTGAAATGACTCTAAATTTCTGGGACACAGGTCCATTTATCAGCTTTATACTGTTGTTTTTCACACTGCTTCCAGAAAATTGAAATCTGATTGGCTGTTTCAAATGAAATAACCTAGATTTTTCTGAATAACCTTAAGTAAATCAAATAAACAAAACATAAATTAACTAAAAACTAGAGAGGCTAAATGCCCCCACTGCCATCATCCAAGTTTTTCCTCATGTGTTTATATTCCAGTTTTGGATAAAATCTGGCTACTCTGTTTGTGTCTGTAAGACACATATAATGCCCCCACAGTTGGATATAAAACATGGACATCCAATTTCTAAGCACTTGATATAACTGTGACTTTAATACTATGGGAGGTGTTGACCGGAACACACATTTTAATAAAATGGCAAAGTTCAATTACCCCCTCAAAATCATAAATTTTGGCCAAAATCAAAACCATGACAAAATGCACATCTTCAATCCATGCCTAATCACTGTGCAAAGTAAAATAAATGTAGCTTTAATATTGTTGGAGGAGTTATCCGGAATAACAGGCCCAGAACACACATTTCGATAAAATGGCTAAGTTCAATTACCCCTCAAAATCACAATTTTTGGCCAAAATCAAAACCATGACAATATACACATCTTCAATCCATGCCTAATCACTATACAAAGTAAAATAAATGTAGCTTTAATATTGTGGGAGGAGTTATCCGGAATAACAGGTCCAGAACACACATTTTGATAAAATGGCAAAGTTCAACTACCCCTCAAAATCATAAATTTTGGTCAAAATCAAAACCATGACAATATGCACATCTTCAATCCATGCCTAATCACTGTGCAAAGTAAAATAAATGTAGCTTTAATATTGTGGGAGGAGTTATCCGGAATAATAGGTCCAGAACACACATTTCCATAAAATGACCAAGTTCAACTACCCCTCAAAATCACAAATTTTGGCCAAAAACAAAACCATGACAATATACACATCTTCAATCCATGCCTAATCACTATGCAAAGTAAAATAAATGTAGCTTTAATATTGTGGGAGGAGTTGTCCGGAATAAGAATTCCAGTTTACACATTTCAATAAAATGGCCAAGTTCAACTATGCCTAAAAATCATAATTTTTATCCAAAATTATAACCATGACAATATGCACATCTTCAATCCATGCCTAATCACTGTGCAAAGTAAAATAAATGTAGCTTTAATATTATAGGAGGATTTATCCGGAATAACAGGTCCAGAATACACATTTCGATAAAATGGCCAAGTTCAACTACGCCTAAAAATCACAAATTTTGGCCAAAATCAAAACCATGACAATATGCACATCTTCAATCCATGCCTAATCACTATGCAAAGTAAAATAAATGTAGCTTTAATATTGTGGGAGGAGTTATCCAGAATAACAGGTCCAGAACACACATTTTGATAAAATGGCAAAGTTCAACTACCCCTCAAAATCATAAATTTTGGTCAAAATCAAAACCATGACAATATGCACATCTTCAATCCATGCCTAATCACTGTGCAAAGTAAAACTAGACTTCGGAGAGATGGCAGCCATCTCTGTGGGCCCCGCTGTATAATATGTGCAAATTTTAGTGTGTGTGGACACAATACAGGTGTGGACACAGTACAAGTGTGGAGACTTCACAAGTATGGACACCATAATATTATCAAGATATCAACAGAATGTAAGCAATAATCTGACCTTGAAGATAAAGGTCAAGGTCAAAGGTCACCAAACATGGTTCATGACACATCGTCTTGAAGTGATCTATCTACATGCAAAATATCAAAAGCCTATCTCAAAAGACAAAAAAGATATAGCCAAGACACAACTTGTCAGTACGAAAGCAAAAATCTGCCGTTGACGACAAAGGTCAAGGTCAAAGGTCACCAATCATTGTTCATGACACATCATCTTCAAGTGATCTATCTACATACAAAATATCAAAAGCCTATCTCAAAAGACAAAAAAGTTATACCCCGGACACGACTTGTCATCATAAAAGCAAAAATCTGACCTTGACGACAAAGATCAAGGTCAAAGGTCGCCAATCATTGCTCATGCCACATCGTCTTGAAGTGTTCTATCTACATGCAAAATATCAAAAGCCTATCTCAAAAGACAAAAAAGGTATACCCCGGACACGACTTGTCATCATAAAAGCAAAAATCTGACCTTGACGACAAAGGTCAAGGTCAAAGGTCACCAATCATTGCTCATGCCACATCGTCTTGAAGTGTTCTATCGACATGCAAAATATCAAAAGCCTATCTCAAAAGACAAAAAAGTTATAGCCCGGACACCACTTGTCATTATAAAAGACAAAATCTGACCTTGACGACAAAGTTCAAGGTCAAAGGTCACCAATCATTGTTCATGACACATCGTCTTGAAGTGATCTATCTACATGCAAAATATCAAAAGCCTATCTCAAAAGACAAAAAAGTTATAGCCCGGACACGACTTTGTTACGGACGGACGGACGGACGGACAGAGTGATTACTATAGGGCGTCCGCCACATAGTGGCGGGGCCCTAATAAATGTAGCTTTAATATTGTGGGAGGAGTTATCCGGAATAACAGCATATCAGAGATGGGAAGGACGGAATTACGGGCGGACGGACTGGGGTAAAACAATATGCCCCCCCCCCCTTGACTTGTCGTCGCGGGGTCATAAAAATATTTCTTTTTCTTTTTAATTTTTTTTAGTATTCATAATTTTTTGTTTTATATAATATGTGTACATACTTTTATCTTTGAATGCAAACAGTTCCATGCAGATATTGAATATTTAAATTTTAATAGATACATGTATGATTTTTTTTTCAGGTCATATTCCTATTGCCAGTTAGAATACTGTTTATGTCACTCATAAACCACACATCTTAAAACTTTTATCAATTATGGTGGAAATGCTTTAAAATTTGAGGCCTGAAAAAATTGGAGAGGGAGGTGATCAGAATCTTGGATTTTTTCTTTATTTTGATCTACTACATACCACATTTTGGCTCTGCTGGTGAACCTTTCATAAACAACAAAACAGGAGCAGAATTGATTAGGTTCTTCAGTCGAATGTTCAGATCCTATAAAACATAAATAACAAAATATTAATCAGAATAGACCTTATCCGAGCTCTCATATCAGGATTTTTCAGACCACTTTTCAACACGTCACAATATAGAAAATGCCACGTCATAGACCCTAAAACGTCAAGAAATTATGTTTTTGAATCACATTCTGAGTTTTTGAGTCACATGGGGCGGACATGCTTGTGACATAGGGCAGACAACCAACAAGTGGTAAATCTGAATACCAGAACTTGGATATTTTCCTCAGTCAAGTGTTCAGATGGTATTAAACATAAATATCAAGATTTTAATCAGAATTGATAAGTTTTTGCAGTTGAGTGTTAAAAAAATACAAAACACAAAAACTTTTACTGAAGAGATTCTTCAGTGTTCAGATCCTGTTTAGACATAAACAACAAGATTCTAATCATATTGATAAGGTTTTGCAGTAGGGTGATCAAATCCTACAAATAAACTTATACACAGATTTGGAAATGTTTTCAGTCCAGTGTTCAGATCCTATCAAAATTAAATCACAAAATTCTGAACAGAATTTTCTAGTTTCTTCAGTTGAGTGTTCAGATCCTATTAAACATTTATGATAAAACTTTACACAGAATTCATTAGGCTTTGCAGTCAAGTGTTTACATCCTACAGAACATAGAAACTTTTAAACAATACTAATGAAGTTCCTCAGTCAAGTGTTCAGATCCTATTATACATAAATCACAAAACTTTAAATAGAATAGTAGAGACTCTTCAGTTTACTGTGCAGATCCTAAAAAACATACATGTAGATCAAAAATACTTTAAAGAACTGACAAGGTTTTTCGATCCCATTTCAAAACAAATAGATGTGAAACATTTACCATCAGAGAAGGTGATTATTGACCAAAAGGCACAGTCTGTGCACTAAATTAAAACTCAAAAGACATCATGACGACTCCCTTTATAAACAAACCTGTTTAGGAGGAGCTGTTTGTTGTTGTAATACCAGACCTGATGTTGGCGAGGATAATAATTTGACTTTCTTTGTTAGTTCTGCTGCATTAGCTCCATCTAGTCTGTCAACAACTTGTTTTTGCTGAAATAAAAAAAAAAACATTTACAAATGTACAAATATATGACTGCAAAATGTAGGCTGAAGATGTTTTTCAATTTTACTGTCTTGCTACAACTTGATCAGGCCTACTTTAAAATACAAAGTCCAGTTTCATCTATTCTTATAGTACAAAAATGTCCACAATGAAGAAAAAAATTCTGTAAAATGATGTAGCTGTTTTAAAATCTGAACTTCGAAGGAGAGTGTAAATGTATCATGTACAGTGTTAAAATGATTATAATTTTGGTAAATTGTGTTTCTTTTCAATAAATTCATCAAGAATGGGAAAAAATGATAACAAACATAAGGTTGCACGCGTTGTCGTGCTAGGTATACCCCACTCATTGAAATAAATCATCCAAGCAGTAGCTGAGAAAAGTGTGACGAAAATTTTCATTATGTTCAATAAAGGGAAAAATGGCTAAGTCCCACCTAACAGGAAGTTGATATCATAAAGTGACCAAAATGACAGATGACACATTCCTCCTATATATAAAGTCAAATACCAAATTTGAAATAAATCGGCCCAGCAGTAGCTGAGAAAAGTGCAACGAAAATTTTCACTGTGTTCAATAAAGGGAATAAAGGGCTACGCAGAGCGCAGCATGACACGACCGCAGCATGTCGACCACTGAAATTTTTAAAGAGAATGTGGACACAGTAAAGAGCTAGACACAATAATTAGATGGACACAAAAAGAAGCTAGACACAGTTATTAGCTAGAAACAAAATAGGAAAAAAATCAACCCTTTTGATTACTTACTGATAAAAAACTGTAAGAGCTATGCAGAATATGTACTATCAACTAAAACTTTACAGACATAGAAATTTAAAGAAAAAAAAACAACATCGAAATCTGATGAAAATAAAGATATGACATATTTAGAAAAATTGCAATTTTTGGCCCCTTTGACCCCTTGTAGCTCAGAAACGGTAAGAACTACACAAAATCCGTTGACATACCACTGAAAGCTTAGATCAAGAGGAATCCAAAGAAAAAAATCCCATCGAAATCCAATGAAAAATAAAGATTTGACATATTCAGAAAAATTGCATTTTTGGCCCCTTTGACCCCTTGTAGCTCGGAAACGGTAAGACCTACACAAAATTTGTTGACATACCCCTGAAAGCTTAGATCAAGAGGAATCCAAAGAAAAAAATCCCATCAAAATCCGTTGAAAAATAAAAGATTTGACATATCTAGAAAAATTGAATTTTTGGCCCCTTTGACCCCTTGTAGCTCGGAAACGGTAAGACCTACAAAAAATCCATTGCATAATGCTGAAAGCTTAGATCAAGAGGAATCCAAAGAAAAAAATCCCATCGAAATCCGATGAAAAATAAAGATTTGACATATTTAGAAAAATTGCATTTTTGGCCCCTTTGACCCCTTGTAGCTCGGAAACGGTAAGAGCTACACCAAATCCGTTGCATACTTCCAAAAGCTTAGATCAAGAGGAATCCAAAGAAAAAAATCCCATCGAAATCCAATGAAAAATAAAAATTCTACATAATCTGCAAATTCGCAATTTTGGCCCCGTTCAGCCCCTCATAGCTGGGAAAGAAAACAAGTTATCAAAAATCTAATAGCTGAGCGCCATGTTAATTTTTCACAAGGAATCCATTGAAAAAAACTGCATCAAAATCGGACTAAAAATAAAAAAATTATTTTTTTTTGAGATTTGCCCCTGTTGGGCCCCATTTATCTCGTGAGCGGTACATGCTACGTGAAATCTGTTGGCATACCCCTGATTGGAAATTTCCTTAGGAGCACAATGAAACAAACCCCATCAAAATCCAACAATTAATAAAGATTCTACAGTCAAAAATGTGAAAACACCCAATTTCACCCCTTTTTGGCCCCTTTTTCTAAAACGGGCGGGGCCACCAACTCAAAATTAAAACCTCTGTTTACACGTGTGCCAAGATACATCATACTAAAATTTCATAATGATCCGTCCACTAGAAGCAAAGTTATGCTGTCCACAGACGCAGACGCCGACGCAGACGTCAACGCCGACGCAGACGCGGACGCCGTCGACGCCAACACCATACCAATATACGACCGCAAAATTTTTGGGGTCGTATAAAAATGACAAAATCCCGCCAAACAGGAAGTTGATATCATAAGTTGACCAAAATGGGAGACGACACATTCCCCCTATATATAAAGTCAAATACCAAATTTTAAATAAATCGACCCAGCAGTTGCTGAGAAAAGTGCAACGAAAATATTACTATGTTCAACTAGAGGCTCAGATACTGAGCCTGAATCGCTCACCTGACAAAATGCTTACAGCAGGTGATGAAAGTGATGTTTATCACATAGGATCCTATGTTAAAATATGTTCTGTGTTGGCGTTCTTGTTTTTTATTAGATGAAAACAAAATAAGCATTCTTAGTTTGACTGAATTTTTCTTCAATAATTTAAGCACATGTAATGAAAAAAATGTTTTACTATATGGTTACCATTCTAAACCAAGTTCGATGCAAAATGAGAAATCTTTGTAAAGGACCCTCCATACATCATTTCTGTAAAGTTTGCTTGATTTTGCTTCAATAGTTTCAGAGCAGATGTTGAAAATATGTTATTCCCATAGGGCCAATGTTAAACTATGTTCCGTGCTGGCGGCCATGTTTTTTGTCAAATCGGAGTAAAATGAGCAAATTTTATAAAGGACCTTTAGTGCATCAATCCTGTTAAGTTTGGTTGAATTTGCTTCAGCAGTTTCAGAGGAGTTGATGAAAATGTGATTTTTCCTATAGGGTCCTATGTTAAACCTAGGTTCTGCGCTGGCAGCCATGTTTTTTATCAGATCAGAATGAAATGAGCAATCTTTGTAAAGGACCTTCCATACATCATTCCTGTAAAGTTTGGTTGAATTTGCTTCAGTGGTTTCAGAGGAGAAGATGAAAATCTGAATTTCCCATAGGGCCAATGTTAAACTATGTTCCGTGCTGGCGGCTATGTTGTTTGTCGAATCGAGCAATCTTTGTAAAGGACCTTTAGTACATCATTCCTGTAAAGTTTCATTAAATTTGCTTCAGGAGTTTCAGAGGAGTTGTTGAAAATGTGATTTTTCCCTTAGGGTCCTATGTTAAACATAAGTTTTGTGCTGGCGGCCATGCTTTTTATCGGATTGAATCAAAATGAGCCATCTTTGTAAAGTACCTTCCATACATCATTCCTGTAAAGTTTGGTTGAATTTGCTTCAGTGGTTTCAGAGGAGAAGACGAAAATGTGAATTTCCCATAGGGCCAATGTTAAACTATGTTCCGTGCTGGCGGCCATGCTTTTTGTTGAATCAAAATAAAATGAGCTATCTTCATAAAGGACCTTTAGTACATCATTCCTGTAAAGTTTGGTTGAATTTGCTTCAGCAGTTTCAGAGGACTTGATGCAAATGTGATTTTTCCCATAAGGTCCTATGTTAAACCTATGTTCTGCCCTGGCAGCCATGATTTTTATTGGATCGGAACGAAATGAGCAATCTATGTGAAGGACCTTCCATACATCATTCCTGTAAAGTTTGGTTGAATTTGCTTCAGTGGTTTCAGAGGAGAAGATGAAAATGTGAAAAGCTAACGGACGGATGGACGGACGGACGCCAAGTGATGGCAATAGCTCACACTGACCCTTTGGGTCAGGTGAGCTAAAAATTAGAAATGAACTCTTAAATATTTTCAGAGACAGAGGTTGACATTACAATGGACAAAACAATAGGTAATCAACGATTACAGAGTTCCCCTCGTTATGGCACATTGTTGCAGTAACAAAATTTTGTCTTGATGTTGACCTACCATCAGAGTTATATGCATAAGCAGGGTTACATGAACCTACCATGTATAGTGACCGAGATCTGAACTTGTCTGAAAACTTGAATATAAATCGCTCATGCATAAAATATAAGTGAAAGTGACCTAATTTTGCCTGAATGCTGACCTACCATCAGAGTTTCATGCATATGCAAGGTTACATGATCCTACCATGTATAGTGACTGAGATCTAAACTTGTCCAAAAACTGGAATGTAAATATCAATCAAGTGTAAAATATAAGTCAGAGAGACCAATTTTTCTTGGAGGCTTTCAGTCAACCCAAGATGCAACTGCATGCAAAGTTTGATGACCCTACCATGCATAATTGGGGAGATATATGCCCAAATGCGGATGCTGATGTAGACGTGGATGCAGACACCAGGCGTACTCCATTAGCCCCCCTCAACTTCTTTAAGGCGAACTAAAATTAGATATGAATTCAGGATTTTTATTTGACCTTAAGAGATTAAGATAGTGTAATGGTATTACTAGTACAATATATTATTGATTGATAGTACTGGTGTATGAGGTCAGAGGACAGCACAAGATTTATAATTACAAGTATTTACTATCAAAGATCACAAACGAGGCATTGAAAAATACAAGAGGCTCTCAAGAGCCTGTATCGCTCACCTGGACCATGGCCAATACATAACTTCAAATCAAACTTATATGTTAAAGGGTCTCATTTTCAAACTATGTAAATAAACATTTATGTTATATGATCCAACTTTAATTAAACTATTTTCCCTATTGCATGCCATCTTGGATAAGGGATGGATCTGCAGGACACAATTTTAAAGAAAATTAAGTTTTGTGCCAAAGTTTATGTCCAACTGGCCAAATGGTTTTAAAGAAGAAGATCTTTGAATGTACTCCTATATTAAACTATGTTTCCCATTTTTAGCCAATTTGCATAAGGTGCAGACTTGAAGGACATCTGTTTTGAAGGGGACCATCTAAGATACATTGTGACTGGCCAAGTTGTTTCTGATAAAAAATTCCTTGTATGCTCTTTCCATACAGTCGAGTAATAAATTAAGTTCCCCGCAGATGGCCATGTTGGATGACATTTAGGCATAAAAGTCACAATACATATATATATTATAGTCAGCACCTCATAAGCATCATTAATGCCAAGTTCTGTTCAAATCCATTCAGTGGTTTTCAAGGTTAATTCATCAACTGCTCACTAAAGGTTTTATTTACTAATATTTTTAACATTAAGCAGTCTATAAAGCTAATAAACTACTTCAACATTCATGTCAGCAGAGGTCATAGTGATTAGACATAAACTCCCTGTAATATACACAATATGTTTATATAGGAAAATCATTATGACATGAAATAAGGTAAAGATTAAGAAAGTATTTTTGCAAAAAATTGCAGAAATTTGCACAAAAACACTGTTTTTTTCTCTTTATTATGGAAGAAATAATTTTTTAAATGAAGTGATAGTAGGGAATTTCTCTAAAGCTTAAAAGAGAAAAGTTAACCAAAGAAGATTTGAACAGAGAATTTAAAGGGAAATAACCCATAACCATATGGCATTGGGGAAAAAAAAATTGGCTCCCTGGAGCCATATATCGCTCACCTGGCTTTCAGTTGCCACAATCGCTCACCTGGCTTTCAGTTGCCACAATCAAGCTAACATTGTAAAATATACAGTTGGACTTCAGTCTCTCAAACTTTGGTAGAGCAAACACCACAATTAACTTGGACTCTATTTTAAGTCTCATCATATTTTACTTTACTTCTTTGTTGGGCTTTTTTGACAAAAATTGTCTTGCTAAGGACCACTTTTGACACCAGTTTTGAAGTCGAAATATCATTTGGTAAATGGCAGTCAACAACAATTTTTAACACCATATCTTTAAGTTACGACATCAATATCTATTTGGAAACCAAATTTCATTGAAATCGGACAATGTTGAATTTTCCCGCCTTTTTGGTGGCCATTTTGAAAATGGCAGTCAACAAATAATTTTCAACACCGGTTTTGCAGTAGCGACATCAATATCCACTTGGAAACCAAATTTCATTGAGATAAGACAATGTTGAATTTTCCTGCCTATTTAGGCGGCCATTTTTAAAATGGCGGCAAACAAACAATTTTTAACATCAGTTTGGAAGTTGCTACATCAATACCTTTTTGGAAACCAAATTTCATTGAAATCAGACAATGTTGAATTTTCCTGCCTTTTTTGGCGGCCATTATGAAAATGGCAGTCAACGAACAATTTTTAAACATCAGTTTTGAAGTTGCTACATCAATACCTTTTTGGAAACCAAATTTCATTGAAATCAGACAATTTTGAATTTTCCTGCCTTTTTGGTGGCCATTTTGAAAATGGTGGTCATCGAACAATTTTCAACACTGGTTTTGAAGTCGCAACATCAATACCTATTTGGAAACCAAATTTCATTGAAATCGGACAATGTTGAATTTTCCACCTTTTTTGTCGGCCATTTTGAAAATGGCAGTCAACGAACAATTTTTAACATCAGTTTTAATGTTGCTACATCAATACCTTTTTGGAAAACAAATTTCATTGAAATCTGACAATGTTGAATTTTCCCGCCTTTTTGGCGGCCATTTTGAAAATTTTGGTCAACAAACAATTTTCAACACAAGTTTTGAAGTCGCAACATCAATATCTATTTGGAAACCAAATTTCATTGAAATCAGACAATGTTGAATTTTCCCGCCTTTTTTGGCGGCCATTTTGAAAATGGCGGTCAACCAATAATTTTCAACATCAGTTTTGAAGTCGCCTCAGCATTGCAAACATTTTATCAATTTACACTTAACCTTCATTTTCTATAGTTTTGGAAATAAAAGATGAAAAATATGAAAATTTTGATAATTCCATAATAAAAGGGCAATAACTCCTACAAGGACTTTTGGATTATCTTCAAAATTTTAGAGTGGGTAGATCTTGACATGCTGAACATTTTTGCAATTTAAAGTTGACTTCTATCTCTTATAGTTTTTCTGATAAAAAATTAATAAAGTTAAAATTTTGCAAATTTTACAGAAAAAGGGCAATAACTCCAAGACAGGTTTTTTCGGATTTTCTTAGAAATTGCAGGGCAGGTAGATCTTGCTATGCTGATCATTTTTACCCCGTCACATTTTTTGATATCTGTAACGGTTTTTGAGTTATTTGCAAATAAAGGGCTACGCCGAGCGCAACATGATACGACCCCAGCATGTCGACCACTGAAATTTCAACAAAAGTAGTTTAAAGTGAATGTGGACACAGTAAAGAGCTTGACACAATAATTAGATGGACACAAAGAGAAGCTTAGTTATTAGCTAGAAACAAAATAGGGAAAAAACCCTTTTGATTACTTACTGATAAAAAACCGTAAGAGCTATGCAAGATATGTACTATCAACTAAAACTTTACATCCATAGAAATTCAAAGAAAAAATCCATCGAAATCTGATGAAAAATAAAGATATGACACATTTAGAAAAATTGCAATTTTGGCCCCTTTGACCCCTTGTAGCTCCAAAACAGTATGAGCTACAAAAAATCCATTGACATATACTGAAAGCTTATGTAAAGAGGAATCCAAAGAAAAAAATCCCATCGAAATCCGATAAAAAATAAAGATTTGACATATTTAGAAAAATTGCATTTTTGGCCCCTTTGACCCCTTGTAGCTCAGAAACAGTAAGACTTACAAAACATCCGTTGACATAATACTGAAAGCTTAGCTCAAGAGGAATCCAAAGAAAAAAATCCCATCGAAATCCGATGAAAAATAAAGATTCTACATATTTAGAAAAATTGCATTTTTGGCCCCTTTGACCCCTTATAGCTCGGAAACATTAAGACCCACAAAAAATTCGTTGACATACTACTGAAAGCTTAGATCAAGAGGAATCCAAAGAAAAAAATCCCATCGAAATCCGATGAAAAATAAAGATTTGACATATTTAGAAAAATTGCATTTTTGGCCCCTTTGACCCCTTGTAGCTCGGAAACGGTAAGACCTACGAAAAATCTGCTGACATAATGCTGAAAGCTTAGATCACGAGGAATCCAAAGAAAAAAATCCCGTTGAAATCTGATGAAAAATAAAGATTTGACATATTTAGAATAAACAGCTGCGCCAAGTCGCATGATACGCCCGTCCTCACCCCTTGAAAACTTTAAGTGATTAAAGAATGTGGTTCTCAATTTAGAATACACCTATAACTGCCCAATTAAGCATGATATCTCTTTAATAAATCAATCTGCAAAGTTTGAAGTGAGCTGCTCAAACTATTAATCAGTTAGAGTGCATTATGTATAAAATTGCCTTAAATTTGAAAAATAAAGTCCCATAACTCTTCCAAGAAAAATTGAAATTTCATGAAAAGTATACAGACCATCAAACCATCATATCCAATACCTGTACAAAGTTTGAAGTGAACTAGCCATAGGTTTGTCAAGTTAGAACACAACATGTGAAAAATTGCCTTAGAATTCATAAATAAAGTTCCATAACTCTTGCAAGAAAAATCAAAATTTCACGAAAAAGTATACAGGTATCAAACCACCAATTCAACCAATCAGAGTTGGAACGAATGAGAAAATAGACCTTTTGAATCTAAAGATAGACTTTGTATTCTTGCACCTTTAAAACTATTCAAGGGAATTTGATGAATGATGTACCCATTTAAACATTGATATATTAGGTTTAATTCAAGACCAAGGTCAATTGACCAGGTGTAATTTTAGATCACTTAAAAGAGGGGAATTCCCATGACTATTTTTGCGCAATGTTGTGACGTCGTGGTACGTATTTATAGGTGGCTTTCCCCGACACACCGGGAATCTCTTAGAAGGCTTTAAAGGTATGATGAAAATTTGATATAATGTAGAGCAGGTATGTGCCTTTCACTACATGTATGGTCTTGGCAAGGTTAAACTTAAGATAAAATGTCCAGGGAGGTTTGAAAATTCCAAATTTTAGTTGAAAATGTTAAAGAAATGAATTGGTGGTTTCACACCTTAAGACAAAATTTGCGAAAATTTTGAAACATGTCTTAAAAAGTTGTTAATAGCCTAAACTGATGCAAAACATGTATGTATGATGAATTAGAGGTAAAGATTGAAGTTTTAGCCAGCTGGTGCCACAATTTTGGCCAAAAACAACTGTTATGTAATATTTTGGTATTTTTACACTGAAATACCACTTT
>MJUU01024188.1:296264-327713 GCA_002080025.1 Modiolus philippinarum
ACCCCCCCCCCCCCCCCATTTTTTTTTGGCCCAAAATACCTTAAAAATATATAAAAAATGTTAGGTTCACACAAGCTATATTTACCAGGGCGCAATGGCCACCATAATACCGTAGGACGCCCAACAAAGCCAATAATCGAATCGAATTATACAAATGACAGCTTAGACATAGAAAGGAAAAATAATAAAAGAAAATGAAAATTATAAGATAATTCCGACCTTTGCCATGAACCTTCAACATAGTTAATATAAAATACCATCAACAAATATTGATAAATATGGTGGGTGAACGGACCCTGGGCAATCGGGAAAGTGGGTGAACGGACCCTGGGGGAATGGACCCGGATTCCAAAATTACGCATCGTTGTTGGATAATACAACTGGCGAACAACAGAAGTTCCCAAGTTGAAATCCTCTCTTCATTTAACATTTTTGAATAGAAATTGATAAGAAACCACTTGAACAGCATGAACAGCATTCCATATATTTTTTTCTGCAACGGCTTCATCAGTATTTAAACTCTGGAATGAATTGAAGGTCAATTACATTTAAAAACCGGCGAAATTTGTTTATATCTGCAAATTATTTTTAGATATAAAACCAGTCAGAGTTTGAGGAAAACTGGGAATAGTGAAAAGCATGGAAAAAATGTAAATTTTATTCAAGACAATAATAAACAACTTGCTGTGATTATGGTCATAGTTCAGGTGCCAGGGAACGAAATGATATTCTTTTTGGAAAATTCTGACAAACAAAAGACACGTTCAAATTCGTTTTGTCAACACTAAATGACACAAATCTATCGAGACTGGTTACTGGCGAGAATAGGTGAAAGCATGATACCAAATTCAATAACGTTATTGAATTCGGAGTTTTCCAGAACTGATTTTAGCCCCCTCCCCCCCCCCCCCCATTTACTCTGACCACAGGGCCTTGTTACTAATTAGAAAATTTTACTATTCATGCATATACACTAATGATATTTTTTGAAAAGATAAACATCTTTTGAAGTGAACCAGACAAAGTTTTAAATATTTTATGAGGATATGTATAGATTATTACATGTCTATTCCGGTATCTGCCCTGATATCAGTCCCGAGACCTGATATCTGCCCGACGCGGTAGCTTTTAGAATGGATAAAATTTAGGCAACATCAGATTGACCAACCCTCCCCCATCCCCACTTCTTTTTTTATTGTTGCAATACGTATGGTACATGTACAAAATGTATCTGTTGAGAGATGCTTAAATAGAACGGATCAAGTATTGTTCAAAAACTGCATCTTTCTCATCTGAAAGATGAAAAAATCATGCCAAAAAAATGCAGTGTCATGAAATCTTACGGAGTTCACCTACGGTCTGAAGCCACTGATGTTTGAAAATTTCAGAATCAAAAAGGTTTCCCTTTGGTGTTTCATTATTAAGGCACCAACAAACATTCAGTCTTTTCATTTTCAAAACACTTCTAAACGGTAAACCGAGAACAACTTGAGCTTCAGCTTCATCCATATTTTGTTTACGTTGCTACATGACGTCATCAAAGCAGGGCAGATAACAGTTATCTGCCCCAGACACGGATATTGATCAGACTTTGATCCGGTTATTACATATGCAAAATGGTACAATTTGCGTATAAATATGTGATAATTTTGTTTTATTAACTGATGACTTAAAATACAGTGTGATGTGCCCATTTAATATAACCGGAAGTTTTTAGCACTTAGAATTTATACGGGGCAAATGCCCTGTATAGAAATTTATACAGGGCAGATGCCCTGTATTAAAATTAATACAGGGCAAATGCCCCATATAAATGAATCGGCCATATTGGTTTAGTTACACTCTGTTTTCTGTCTTTCTCGCATATGTTAACTTTTTTTCTTTTTGTCTATTGATTTGAATTACTGAGAGTGAGAATAAAAAATAAACACAGCACAACTCAGAAGATTTCCTTTGATAAAGCACTGTGCTAAGCACAGTTATATAGTACTTGTCAGCAAAAAAATAGTACTCGTCAGCCGCATCCCGTTTCAGCTTGTGCGACTGACACCACACCAGATCAAGGGGATTTGTAAACAACATGATAGTGCAATAATTTTTTTCTGCTACAAGTTGAAAATTCAACAGAAATCTTTTTATACCGTCTTGACTTTGTTATATCGAAATTTGCATGCTGTAATTAAGATTGGTAAAGATATTGCCTGAAATTTTAAGTCATCAGTTAATAAAGGTGTCATAAAATGGGAATTTTCACATTAATCCTGTATAATGTCCTCGTACAGTCGTATTGGGTTTCGATCACCTGTATTGGACCTCGGCTTCGCCTCGGGCCAATACAGGTGACCTCAACCCAATACGACTGTATTTGGACATTATACAGGATAAATATGAAAATACCCATTTAATAACACTATAATATAAAACAGGGATTGAAGCGAGCAGGTGTTGAACTGATGTTCGCCCTTGTTAGTGTATATGCATGGATAGTAAAATTTTCTAATTACATGTAGTAACAAGGCCCTGTGCTCTGACCCCGGGTCATAAAACGAAATTGGAAATCCGTCTATTACTAATTTGTACGCAAATATAGTGTATTTCTTATATATCTATAGGCCTACTTATCTGAACTCTCAAGCATTTCGTTAAAATCTTTGACAAACGCAATTTCCCGAACTTTTGCCATTTCAGTGCTTCGACTGTTTTTTACCGTAACAGGGGAGCAGTGTGACAAAAGGGAGATAACAAGTAACCGGCGTTCCAGAAAAATTCTGAACTACGGGCTGGGGTCTGACCATATTAAGGTAGATCGATCCTAGTTGATTGTCAATAAACAGCTGTAAAATAAACAAACATATGACGTGTCGATTATATGTCAGATGAATAAAATAAGATAAAAAATAATAATTTACCGAATGAAACGTCTAATTTTATTGTTATAATCGGCGTTTTACATTTCCGTTACGTTTCCAAAAAGGAAGAAGAAGAGATAATACATATGCAAATTTTGGTGGATTTACCAGTGAAGTCTTACTAAAATTAATCCAAATAGTATGGATCCACCCAGTACACAAAGTTGACGACAGCAATGAAAGCTATAACTCATACGCCAGCGTTAATTTTCGGAAACGAGCAATACATGAACATTTCCGGAAAAGCAATAGGCCCGTAATCATTATTGTCATGTATTTATTATATCTCCATTCCTTTACCTGTATTAATCATACTCGAATTTCGTTTATTGGAATTGGTTCCACCTGATTGTGTATATTGACACGGCAAGGATCAACTGAGGATTACTGGCACCGTCGTGGGTACAAAAAAAATCAAATAACTCAGATATATTTTTTAAAATTTTAGAATCTTGTATTTGAAAACATGAGCTTTCATATGCTACCTCCTTTGTGCAAATAGGACTACTCTTTCAAGTCCTTAGTGCACTTTTATTGTTCTTAGTGCTCCAAGGAGGTCCTTTGCGGTATTTCTACGGACGCCGGGAAAAGGGAGCTAATTCGCGGGAAAGTGTATGTCGATCTATTATGGCGTCACAATGAAAAGGCCAAATAAGATCTTTATTTATTTGCAGACAAAAGACTCGTTAGAGTCATAGCAATACAGTACGATACAAAAAAGAACACAATACAGATCGCATGAAACATACAAAAATCATAACTTTCAAAGTTTTTTTTTAATATTAAAACAGTAAAGCTTAACCTTCTCCCCTCAGTTCTAATGACCTCTTTATAAAAGAAGCAACTGCTTTAATATTAGAAGGTGTTGACGGATTCAGAATTGTTTTTAAATATATTATGTCTGATCCAGTTTTTAGGTCAAAATCTAAATTAAATTCTAGTTCGTTATGTAGATGATTATTTATAGGACAATGTTGAAAAAAGTGATATTCATCATCTAATTTTTGTTTACAGCTTAAACAAAATCTCTGGTCTCTATCTCCCGATTTCAATTTGAAGCGAGTGGTCACTAGTTCTGAATTTAGTCATATATTCACGCGTTTCAAAATTGGGATGGCATAAATAATATTCCATTTCAGATGGTTCTTGTTTTAAATATTTGTGTAAAAATATTTTACTATCTTCGTTTAGGAGTGAAATTTTATTGCACAAAAATTATTATAATGGTTATCTATTTGTTTTTTCAAACTTTTCTTCAAATTATTGAATATTTTAATATTTTACAGGTGTCTAGTTCTTTAATATCAATACCAATTTCTGAGCATAAATCTTTGGCATATGTAAACCAGGAATAGTTATTCTCAGAATCTAACTGTTTACAAAGTTGAAATGCATCCTTTAGTAAAGGATTGATATTATCCATATGTAGACGAGAAAGATATTTAACTGTTTGCAAAGCAATATATTTTTCTATAGGAGTTCTTCCCATTTCTGCTCTTGCAGTTAAATTTGTAGAATTTCTTTTTACCCCTAGTATATTTTTGCAGAAGTGAGGATGTACTTTTTTCAAGTGTAGTCTTATCACTAATAAAATCAAATTTATCAATAAGAAAATTGTTTTTCCTGCCTCTTTCTTTTGCTCTATAATATTTTAAGTAAATATCCATATAAAAATATTTCTGAATTGTAGCACAAGATGAATATTCCGGCTTGAAAATCAAGTTAATTCCGCATCCGACCGTCGTGTTTCGCAAATGCGCCAATCGAATGCGCCGTGTATTAGTTTTCGATCTACCTTAATTATAGGTTTCATTATGAGTGAGGCTTGTATGTCACTTGTTATCAACTCGAGCTATTCAATTACACAATAATAATAAACGAGCTTCATCGAGTTAATTGTTATTATAAATAGCGAGAGTTGATAACAAGCGATATACAAGCCTCACGAGTTGTGAAACCTATTATTATTAACATGTAAATTTGTTGGCGATGTTTTGTTTTTATTTTGTTACGATCACGCGGAAGATGGCAAAATCCCATAGCCTCAACCAGTTTTACCAGCATATATGAAAATTACTGATCTCATATTATTATTTCAAGGTATGACTCAAGCAAGGACGTATAGTCCTACCATTGCGGATCTAAAGGGAGAGGGGTTCTGGGGTTGGAACACCTTTTTTTGGACAATCGTGTATTTTTTTAATGAATATCCTGGTGTTTTACTAAGACAACACCCTAAAAATTTTCGCGATATTTCCTTTAGTTTCTTATTGGAACCCCAACCCCTTTTCTATAATTATCTGGATTCGCGCTTGCCTTACCTCAAATTACTAGAGTGTAGAGCATTTTGACCAAAAACATATAGGAAAATATAATTTTAGGATTTAAAGTATAGTATAAATGTAGGGTATTTTATGATAAATTTCGAGCCCTTATTCAGTCTTCGTAAATCTATGGTTTCTTGCCCTTTAGCTGCACAAAACATTCCTTTTACCGAATCTCTCTCTCTCGAAAAACAAAACCAAAAAAAAAAAACAAAAAAAAACAAAACAAAAAACAAAAAAAAACCCCAAAAAACAAAAAACAAAAAATATAAAAAAAACAAAAACAAAAACAAAAACAAAACGTACATTTAATTTGGTGATTGTAATGTCTTTTCATGAATAAAATCTTAAACCTATAAGCACTTTTTGTTACAAATATTATCAGTACTATTGAATCGTTTTAACTTGGAGATGGGATGTTTTCTCCTTGTCATTTACCCCATTTTCTTTCCTTTTCAATTTTTTTTTATTTGAAAAACAAGGTTTTTAAAATAGATGCAATACTAGTAGATTGAAAATTTTATACTTTTGCAAACTTCAGACGAAATTTAATTGGTCAGAAGCAAATTTTGACAATCTTTCGTTAAACCAGAGACATATAAATACACGAATTAATATATGTCTCTGGTTAAACTAAAAACCTGTCATCGGTACAAATGCTTTTGCACTTTGTGGTAACTTTCTTAGCTGATTGTAAATATTTCAGAAAGGTATTTTAAAAAATCAACAAGAGCTGTCGCCGAATGGCAGCCAAATAAACACCCGCTCATTGAACCCTGGATCGATATGGTAAGTGCAAATTTAAGTTGGTGTGGACACAGTTCAGGTGTGGACACAGTACAAGTGTGTAGACAATACAAGTATGGACACAATGATATAATCTTCAAGAAAAAACTTTTCAAAAGGGTTCCAATGAAAATACTCTGTCTAAATCAGACAAATATGAAATTCACCTTTTTTCAGCCTATTTGACATTTTACACAAAAATCATAAGCATTAGAGAAATTTCAGTACAGCACTTTGAAAACAACTTTTCATGAGGATTACAATGAGAAAAGTGTGTCTCTTAAACATTTTGACTTCACAAAATCTATGCTTAAATTTTTTTCCTGGAAAAAAAGGATAATTGCAGGAGAAATCAACGAAAGTCAAAGTCAAATTATCTCCCCTTCCTGATTTCAAACAATGATCATATTCCTTCATGCACATCTACATATAGTGTTCTTCCTTTGTGTAAAGTTTCTTCAAAATCTTTATAGTGGTTTAAGAGGAGTGGCGCTTACAAGTTAACCCATACACATGGAATCAAAGAAAAGTCAAAGTCAAATTATCTCCCCTCCCTGGTTTTGGACAATAATTATATTCCTTCATGCACATCTCCATTTAGTGTCCTTCCTTTGTGTAAAGTTTCATCAAAATCCTTCAAAAGGTTTAAGAGGAATTGCGCTTACGAGGTAACCCATACATAGGGAATAAACGAAAAGTCAAAGCTGAATTATCTCCACTTCCTGGTTTCGTACAATAATCATATTCCTTCATGCACATCTCCATATAGTGTCCTTCCTTTGTGTAAATTTTCATCAAAATCCTTCAAGTGGTTTAAGAGGAGTTGCGTTTACGAGAAGTGTGGACAGACGGACGGACAGACGGACAGACAGACAGACAGACAGGGTGATTCCTATATACCCAAACTTTGTTTGCGGGGGGTATAATTATGCTACTCTTTTATAGTAATGATAAAAAAGCATTTCATTCTAATTTCCTACATATGAAAAAAAAACTTTGATACTAGGAAAAAATTGCAAAAAGATAAGATGCTGCTCCCTAGAATAGTTTACCAGACCATTAACTTCTGGAGACAAGATATCTCTTCACATTTTAAGGGTCTTTTAAAGTTTTGAAATGGTTATGGTTGCCACTTCTCAGTTTGAAGATAAATTTGATGCTTTGCTTAATATTTTTTGCTTATTATGCTTACTACTCATTTACTGTTGTTTGGCAACTTATAAAATTACAGCTGTGCTATTCATGCCTTATTTGCTTGTACTGAATATGTATTTTTTGATGATTGAAAATATGAAATGTTTCATTTAAATACACCTATGACATTATGTTTTACTTTTTGTTTTTGTTTTGTTTTGTTTTGTTTGTTTGTTTGTTTTTTTTTTTGCAAAGTTTCTTGATTTGTGATTTCTTTATTGCGATATGTGGTATGATTTCGACTTTCCGATAGTTAGCAGTGCTTGAGCAGAAATATTTCCACATCCCCGGCATATGACCATGGCGTTTACATTTCACAACTTACTTGAATGTAATTTTCGTGCCTATAGTTTGTACAGCGATTTGTTATCAAAGCAAAATTACTGTCTCAAAAACTTATAAACCAAGGTTATGTTTAACCTGGCACTGTTGCAATTGTCAGTGTCTGATCGTGTTAACAAAACAGATAGTTAAAATGTTTCTATTTTCACAAATGAGATAAGACGCTTCGAGTAAACCCAGATTTTATTACCGAACTGACGAGTAAACCCAGATTTTATTACCGAACTGATAAACACCGACTATAAGCTAACACATTGACATTCTGACGGGTGATTAGAACGAGCAAATCATACCTATCCTTCCGAAGCACCGTATGATGTCTCAAGTTTTTGTAGGGATTCACACTGCTGAAACAGCAGTTTGCATGCATAGTCTACTTCGGATTTGTCACACATGTATTAGACTATGGCTTTGTCACAGTGGGAAAGAAATAGCAAAAAATTAAAGAAAAGGTGAAAAGATAAAAATCTAGAATTCAAGTTCCGAAAAATATGGTTATACAGTAACACAAAAGCAAATGTAATACAAAAGGAGACATTATGACAGATACAAAACAAATAAAACAATAAAGAACAAAGACGTCCTAAAACCAACTATGCATATTCTAAAGCTGGAGATATTCTTATGTGCTCCAGAAGGGTAAGCGTGTTCTCTGCGCGTGGCATCCGTCACACAGCCAATTAAGAAATGATGCGATATGGTATGATTGATCATGAAGTACTTCAAAATGGGATAATCCGGTATCAATAATTTAAAGCATGACAACCGGCCAAAAAGCTCAAAGGTAAATGGACTTAGTTTGTCATCATTTGTATTTTTATAAACAATAGCCATATTTTTATTTCATTTCCCATTCTCTCTCTTTTTTGGGTTAAGCAATAAAGGAATATGGCCTAAATGCGACTATAATCACTTGTGGTTTCTTCGCTGTTCTACCACCGTGTTTTCAACCATCTATTTAATCTGCATAACTTAAATTATTATGCTTTTTACGTCATTGTAATATTGTATTTTCTTATTTTTTTTATCAGGAATTTGATAATTTGGGTATATATACCAGCGTGGGAGAAAATCAGAAAATAATACATGACGAGTGTTTTTTACTTGTTTTCCGATTCCCTTTATGTATTTTCATTTAATTTTGTTACCTTGCATGATTCATTTGAATAAAATATTGTTTACACTAAATATCACAGCAAACCAAATACATATATGTAACAAACAAGAGAGAAGTCGTAGTACCACATACAAAGACAGACCGATACAAAAAACTCTTTATTCGTACGTAAAGCAATCGATTGGAACCAGCTTGAAGATTAAGTAGTGTGCGTCATATAACCTGAGGAGCCTGGGTGGCCGAGTGGGTAAGGTAGTTCTACTGGCTGTACAACCACTGTAATCTGTCACTACTGTGGTGTGAGTTCGCGCCTACTTTGCACATTACAAAAAAGGGTGCTCTCGACTTACAATCGTAAGTGATAAGGTATGTCAGTTACCTGCCCAAGGTCAGTGGTTCTCTCCGGGCACTCCGGCTTCATCCACCACTAAAACTGACCGTAATGAAAAAGCTAAAATACTGCTGAAAATGACGTTAAACGACATATCAATCAATCAATCAATCAATCACATAACCTGAGGAGTTTAAAGCAGCTCGACTAAATCTTGTGCAGTCCAAGTAAATGGGTACACCTTAACCCTTGCTCAAAAGATGTACTTTTATATTTCTTTTGGAAGTTATTACCTGAAAACTGTATACGAAATTAAAGGATATGAAACAAGGAATCTAGCAAAACCAACAACTTCATTAGAAAATTATCAGAAAAAAATTTAAATCAGCACTTTTTTCCCCAAAAAGGCTAATTTTCATGCCGGAAATGTTACATTCTAACAACAGTATTTTTAAAATAGCTCAAAATTCAAATGTTGTTATGAATACAAATGAAACACACATTAAAATGATTTAAATCTATTCAAAAGTCACTGATTTCATTATTTTTTTTTAAATATTATATCCATATAAAGTCAGAAATTATCTTCAAAGAATATACAACTGTTCATAACCGCGATGTCCAATATTCATGCTAATAAGGAGAATTTCAGTTATTTCATAATCTGTATATAATTTACCAAATACTACAGTATTTGGTTCCTTTTGAATTAATATTACTTGCTACTGTCAAATTAATATGCAATTCTCAACAGCGCAATTGTTTTGTTCAAAATATCAAAAACGATTTTCATGGTGTCTTGTTCGCTATGAACAGAAGAACTCTTCGTAAAATTGTAGGCAATAAATGTTTTTCTCCCCCGAAAATATGAAATGGAACATTCTGATACACATATAGTGTTGACATTGTTGTCATGCACAGAAAGATGTGATGTCACTACGAAGTGTGGTGTCCACCTACGGAAATCTCTAGTTATGAACAAAAGGAATAAAGAAGGACTGTTTAATTCCATTTTCCAGCATTTAAAGTAATAAAATAAATGTTTATGATATATTGGTGGAAAACTTGTATATTACAAATCAAATAAATATGATTATGTATGCAATAAAGTTTGCAACGAGCAGAAAAGCTATTTTGTGTTCAGAATGTCCCAAAGTTATGAACAAATAATTTCTTTATTCAAATAACATTAAAATAAAGCTTCTTGCAAAAGTAATAAATAAAAAAAAATAAATGTAAATATAAACTGGAGGCTTACATGAGTCTGTATCGCTCACCTGGTGATTGGTTTTATTCATTGTCACCAATAGACCACACATTCATACTATAAATCAGTTCACCAGATGTTACATTTTCATTCTTGGACAAGGTACAAAGTAAAAATCACAAACTTTGGAAGGGATCACCCAAAGACAATTGTAACCAAATTTGGTACCAATCGGCTCAGTAGGTTCAGAGGAGAAGACATTTGAATGCATTTTCCATAGGGTCCATATATCAAACTAGTTCCACGCTGCCAGCCATCTTGGATGAGGTACGAATGTAAAAATCACAAACTTTAAAAGGAACCACCCAAGGACTATTGTTACCAAGTTTGGTTCAATTTGGCTTGGTAGTTTCAGAGGAGAAGACCTTTGAATACATTTGCCAAAGGGTCCCTATGTTAAACGATGTTTGCTGCCATTTTGAATGAGATATGAACATAAAAATCACAAACTTTGAAAGGAACCATCTAAAGACTATTGTAACCAAGTTTGATTCCAATTGGCTCAGTAGGCTCAGAGGAGAAGACATTTGAATGCATTTCCCAAAGAGTCCTTATGTTAAACTGTACTCCACGCTGGCGGCCATCTTGGATGAGGTATGAATATAAAAATCACAAACTTTAAAGGGGACCACCCAAGGACTATTGTCACCAAGTTTGGTTCAGTTTGGCTTGGTAGTTTCAGAGAAGAAGATCTTTGAATACATTTCCCATAGGGTCCTATGTTAAACTATGTCCCGTGCTGGCCACCATCTTGGATGAAGTACGAACATAAAAATCACAAAATTTAAAGGGGGCCTTCCAAAGACTATTGTGACAAAATTTGGTCCTCATTGGCTCCGTGGTTTCAGAAAAGATCTTCCCTGCTGGCGGCCATCTTGGATGAGATGCGAACCTGATGGACATATGTAGAAATTGTAGTTCTGGAAAAGCTCAACACTTTTGCAATTCACATTTAACCTTTATCTCATACTGTTTTTGATTGATTGATTGATTGAATATTGTTTAACGTCTACACAGCAATATTTCAGCTATATCAAGACGAGAACAAGTTTGTTGATAAATAATCACTTTGGGGTATGGAAATGGCCATGGGACGGGAAATTCTGACTGCCACTGGAAAAGTAGGGTGAAATCGTCAAGGGCGGGGAATTTAGCCTTGTAGCCGATCACCTACGGACCACCCAAAAAGAGCTTGCTACATCAAAGTAAAAACGTTAAAAAATTGTGAAAATGCAAAGAAAAAGTGGCAATAACTCCTATGTGGGTTGTCAGATTTTCTTTTAAATTGCAGGACATGTAGATCTTACTATGCTGACCATTTTTGTGATATAAACTTTACTTTTATCATCTACACTTTTCAATACATAAGACTAAAAGTAACGAAAAACTGAAATTTTTCAGAGAAGAAGATCTTTGAGACGGATGAACGGATATTCTTCAAAATTGCTGGACAGGCAGATCTTATCATGTTGATCATTTTTATTCCGTCAGATTTTTGATATCTGTAATGATTTTTGAGTAATTTGCAAAAACGGCAATTTACCCCTATATTCTATTTTTAGCAACAACGGCCATGTTGCTTGGTCTACGGACATAAAAATCACAAATTTGAAAGAGCATACCCTGGTAATGATTTAGACCAAGTTTGGATAGTATTGGCCATGTAGGTTTAGAGGAGAAGATCTTTAAATAAAAGTTAACGGACGGACGGACGCCGGACGCCGAGTGATGGCAAAAACTCACATTGCCTTTGGCCAGGTGAGCTAAAAATATATTGATTTTGATAGAATACTAAGATACATTTGCCGAAAAAGGCTTGATACGAGTGATTTTGTATGTTCATAACTCTGAACCCTATTCACAACAGGTTCCTATGTTATGAACAATTTTTTTCAGTGTATATTTCAGTAAGAAATAGACAACAAAAGAAAATTTATTCACATGGCTATTACATATAATAATATATTTTATATTTAACACAACATGTTATTTTTTCATGCAGTTTGTATAAAGACTAAGGAAAGTTATTGTTCATAGCGGACATCGTTGTCTTCTGTTATGAACGACAGTAATTTCATTTCTAAGTCATCCCTCTGGGAACGAAATAAATAAAGAAAGAAATAATATTAACCAGAACTTACATTTGTTGTTAATAGTTACCGGTAGTCATTTGAAATTTGTCATATATCATGTAATTATGCAAAAATCTGATATACACAACTAGAAATGAACGACATTTTTATGTAACTTATTAAAGAGAAGATGATATAAACTGCTGTATTGTATTGTTTCCATCATTTTGTTTACATTTCATGTGATTACAATTAGCAACCCCTCTTGCATGGAGAATAAAAAAAAAAGTCTCTTGGACACATTGTTCATAACGGTGTCTAATAATTTTTTTGTTTCCAATCTCCGATTGCATCCAAAGAACATATTGAAATGCATAGCTTTGTTTTCAGATGATAACAAACACATTTATGATAATATATTTACTAATTGCAACTTTTTAGCTAAAAAAGGAAACTAGTTATGAACGAAAGAAAAAACTTTTTCAGGGTTTTAAATTAATATGTAGAAAACACATGAATATCTCTAGCTCTGTAATTTTAAAAAATAAAGCTTTGAATATTAATTTAAAATTTACATTTTGAGAACTTTAATTTTTCAGTCATTTTGTAACACTTTGTGACCCATGATCATATTCATGCACGATAGGAATCTGTGACGTACCCATATAGATACAGATAATAATTAAGCTTCAATTTCAACATAAAGTAATACATTAATTATTCACTCTTATTATGTCGAATAATTTGTAAATCTCATAACTATAATGTTAAAAAGTTACAATCATCACATCCCAATTAACAATGTCTGTTGTTGTTAGTTCGTCATTGAAGACAAATTTAATGGTTTTAAAGTAATTCCGCACATTGAAGTCATTATTTATACCCCATAAACCCTATATAAATTCTGAATACATATCTTTCAGTAAATAAATCGACTGTAATGCTATCATCGGAAATAAGAATTGTATTAATGCTATCAATTGAAAGGGAAACATTAATAACATTAATAAATAATCTACCAAATCGTCCGTATTAAGAATTTGAACAGCTAAAGTATGGTAAAATTGGTTTGGTAAATTTTGTCAAACACATATAGAAATTAATTGTACAAATGTTATTCAAAGTTATAAAGCGTTTACTTATAAGTTGTAGGGCCATCTCTAAACAGAACGTTTAATTTGATTGATATATATAGACGTCGCGCACGATATTGGTGTCCTCTAGCGTAACGTCAATTCTAGCAATAATTTCGACGTCAGACGAAAAATGGCATTTGGATAAACGTATTACCCAAGTGGAATTGAATATTTATATTAATTTGTATCAAAATAGATCTATTTTTTATTCATGATATATTCTACACTTTTATATATCGTTCATCAAATTGCGTATTCCTTAACTATAGTTTCATATAAAAGAAATTGTTTTTTTTCTTTCTTTTCTTTTATAATTAGCGCCCTATAATCAGAGACATATGTCTCTGCTATAATTTAGAAAATGATATGCTAGTATCTTGATTTGAATTGGCGGCTTGTCATATTTATAACTTCATAAGTTTTGTTTTGGGATTTTTGATCATTTATTTTGATCTACAAATCATCAAGACTATCCAGTGTGTCAAGATGCAAGTTCTCGGGTATTGTAATACGGTAAGTTGCTGGAATCTCTACACATATAAATTCGATATAAACTCCTTATCTACAAATTTTACAAAAAAAAATGGCAAAGGCAAATAAATACCTATCTGCTATCAAATAAATAGACAACTGATTATTTTGTAATATAATTTAGAGTATATCAGCAATGAAATTGGAGGGCGAGTACTTGTATGCATTACATTGTATATATGTCCTTGTGGTGTGGTATATACGTTACAGTGCCATGGTATATTTTGAAACGAATTAAAGACCTTTTATACCTCCGCTTGAAAAGTCGGGGGGTATATAGTGATAGGGTTGTCCGTCCGTCTTGCCGTCCGTCCGTTACACCTGAGGGTAACCATCTCTTATCCGCTACTCCTCCTGAACCACTAAATAGATTTTCATGAAACTTTAACACAGTCTTTGTGAAATAATGTAGATGTGCACCTACTATTTCAGAATTTGATTTAATTGATTTTTGGGGTTTCCCATAGCAAAACATGGACTTTGCCATTACATTACAAGGGGGTACACATCTCTTATCCGCTACTCCTCCTGAACCACTAAATAGATTTTCATGAATCTTTAACTCAGTCTTTGTGACATAATGCAGATGTGCACTGTCTATTTCAGAATTTGATTTGATTGATTTTTAGGGTTTCCCATAGCGAAACATGGATTTTGACAGTACATTACAAGGGGGTACCCATCTTTTATCCGCAACTCCTGTTGAACCACTAAATAGATTTTCATGAAGCTTTAACACAGTCTTTGTTATATAATGTAGATTTGCATCTTCTATTTCAGAATTTAATTTAATTGATTATCAAATGGGGGAGCGGTGGGTATTTATCAGTGAGCTTTGCTCACAGTTTTTCTAGTTTATAATCATATTACACTTGTTTTCTAGATTTCAATTACTTCTGTTAAGAATTCAGATTTGTATTCCATGCACAGAGTTTTTTTTTAGAATATGAAGAGTTTCAACATTTTCCCAGAAACACTCCGTGATGAGCGAACGGTGCGCTTCATGTGAAAACGTTAAAAATATCAACGTTGGACAATTCCGCTAGACCTCGCAAAACATGTACAACTTTTTCTTGGGAAAATATTATACATTTGAATTTGAGTCATTACAAAGTACATGAAATGAACTTACTTTCTATTTACGATAATAAGCATTTATCTTAAAACAATTTTATGCAAAATACGTGTGAAAATATTGTTTGGACGTATGTTAAAACAATTTTGACGGCAGTGGACAAATCCGCTAGACATGCCATTTTTTTATATTGCTCTTCGCAGAAAAGTAAAACATGTCTGATTTTTGCGTTAACATTTCTTCAAACCGTGAACTTTTTTACAGTATAAAAATTGTAATCTTTTTTGCTTTATGAATTGAGTGAGAACCGGGTATTTCTTTTACATCGAATTATGAATTCGTCATTTTTTCCGGTCTTACGGGTCGAAATGACCACCTTCATGTTTTTCAAACTTTTTCCGTTTGAAAAATACATCTTTGATACTATGATGTTACAAAGCTGTGAATTCGTGGAGTTTGTTTGCAAAATTTCTAGCAGATCCATCGAACAGAATTGAAAATACAATTATTTCTTTATTTCAGAAACAGTTTTCAGTGTTACGTCTTACGCTTAAAAAGGGAAGTTTTATTAAGCAATAATGCTACTAAATTTTTTTGAATTTGGTTGCAGTTGGATTTTTTCACCGATATACATACTTAGTGAACATACAAAAGATAATATATGTTCATATCAAATAAAATCATACTTACAATAAAAAATATTTTCAAAGGATAGCGAAAAACTAGGGGCAAAATGATAAAGTGTCGCAATATCGTGCGCAACGTCATATCATTTTTACGATGACGTATAGTATGGCAAAGTGACAAAGTTCTATCATCAGCTGAATATGTTATAGGGATTCTTGTGTAGCCGTTAGAAATATTTTGGTTTCTGGCCTTATTTTTTTTAATTTTATCTGCACATTAAAGCCATAATATGGCAATTTATAAAAGTGCATGAATATGATCATGGGTCAGAAAGTGTTACAAAATGACTAAAAATCAAAGTTATCAAAATAATATTGTACGGACTATTTGTTGAGTTAAATATTCAAAGATTTATTTTCTAAAATTTCAGAGCTACAGATATTCAGGTTTTTTCTACATTTTAATTTAAACCCTGATTTTTTTTTTCAGTTTTGTTCATAACTGGTGTCCGTTTTAGCTAAAAAAGTTGCAATGAGTAAACATATTATCATACATGTGTTTGTTATCTATCTGAGGGAACTACTAAAATCTGAAAACAAAGCAATAGATTTTCATATGTTCTTCGGATGCAATCGGAGATTGGAAACACAAAATTATTGGACACCGTTATGAACAGACAATCTGTCAAAGAAACATTTTAATATTTTCCATGCAAAAGGGATTGCTAATTGTAATCACATGAAATGTAAACAAAAAAATATCGTTCATAACTAGTTGTGAACATCAGATTTTTGCAAAAATACATGATATATGACAAATTTCAAATGATTATAGGTAACTAATCTCAGCTTATGACCAACATCAGAAAAGACCCATTAAAACAGAATTTAATTGAAAAGTTTAACAACACTTTCCGATATTTGGATGATATTTTAACTTTAAATAATGACGACTTCAATACGTATTATAAGGACATCTACCCTAAAGAACTTACTTTGAATAAAGCCAATTCTAAGACTCATCATTGTCCGTTCTTAGACATCAATTTTGATATAACGAATGGTAAATTAGATACTAAAATTTATGATAAAAGGGACGCTTTTTCTTTTCCCATTGTCTGGATGGCGATGTTCCATTAGCGCCATCATATGGTGTTCACATATCACAACTTGTTCGATTTGCTCGAGTATGTAGTAAAGTTTGCGATTTTAATGAACGGAATCTTTTCATAACTGAAAAACTATTACATCAAGGTTTTCGTTATCATAAACTAGTTTAAACCTTTACTAAATTTTATCATCGATATAAAGACTTACTGTGAAAGTACTATTGTTCGTGGGGCTCCAATTTTCGTGGATTTCGTGGTTCGCTAAAACAACGAATTTAAGTTCCTAACGAAATACATTTTACTATAGAGTTTTAATGCATAGAATTCGAAACCACGAATTTAAGTGCCCACGAAATAGTATTTTTTTATGAAAACCACGAAAAAATTGATGTCCACGAATAAAAGAACATCTACAGTAGTTCATGAATACAACATCTAATCAAGGCTGGCATTTCAAATCCCTTATCTTACGGTAATGTTTTACATAAGAGTAAAATTACTTAAACTCGGCTTACAAACTTATAAAACCTTTAAATCGTCTAAATCATAAGGGTTATAATTACGGTATTGTCGTCAAGTCATTAAGTATGGCCTTCTTTTGGTATTACCATTGATTTTTTGATAGGGTCTTTAATTTGCATTTTAACTAAACACATTCCAAATTTCTAAAATCAGCATTGCATGGACACGGGTTATGCATTCCGGTATATACATGAAATCATTATGCAAAACTCTTCACAGGAAGGGATCTTGATGGAAGCTGTATACTGAGGGTACATAACTTAATTTGTCAGTTGGTAATGGTCTGGAGGTGGCATGTCAGTTAACTGCTAGTAGTCTCTTGTGATTTCATGTTTATGTCCGTATATTTAGTTCTTTCAGTTTCATTTTTCACAATTGACTCAGTCCTGTTGGCAACTGAATTTTACTGTTGTTACGATTGTTTTTTTTATTTATCACATTGGCTATAGGGGGAAGGTTTGGGCCCAATAAAACTAGTTTAATCCCGCCGCAGTAGGTTTGCGCCTGTCCTAAGTCAGGAAATTTATTAAGCCTTTGTGTGTCTTGTCTGTTTTCTAGTTAGTTCACTTTAAGTCTATGGGAGTCTAGGATGTTGTTTATTTCCCTGAACTTGATTACTCTTTATTTAGGGACCAACTCCGACCTGCCGTTGGGTGTGGGGTTTCCTCACCGTTCATTGAAGATCTTATGGTGGCTTTGAGTTGTTATTACTCCCCTCTGGGTCGTTGTCTCTTTGACACATTCCCCGTTTCCCTTCTTTTTCCTAACTATTATCAACAAATGTAAGGTCTGGTTAATATTATGTCTTTCTTTCTTTCTTTATTGCCCAGTGTGATGAATTAGAAATGAAGAAATTATTTGTTCATAACTTTGGGACACCATTTTCCTCCATTTCTAAACACAAAAAAGTTTTTCTGCCCATTGCAAATTTTATTCCATACACATGAAATTACTTGTTCATAACTTTGGGACACCATTTTCCTCCATTTCTGAACACAAAAAAGTTTTTCTGCCCATTGCAAATTTTATTCCATACATATGAAATTATTTGCTCATAACTTTGGGATACCATTTTCCTCCATTTCTGAACACAAAAATGTTTTTCTGCCCATTGCAAATTTCATTCCATACATGATAATATTTATTTGATTTGTTATGTAGAAGTTTCCCACCAATATATTATAAAACATTTATTTTATTTCTTGAAACGCTGTAAAATTGGATTTAAACAGTCCTTCTTTATTCCCTCTGTTCATAACTACAGATTTCCGTAGGTGGACACCACACTTCGTATTGACATCACATCTTTCTGTGCATTAGCACAGCTATGACAACAATGTCATTACTATATGTGTATCAGAATGTTCCATTTCATATTTAATGGAGAGAAAAACATTTATTGCCTACAATTTTACGAGTTCTCCTGTTCATAAAGAACTGGACACCACGAAAATCGTTTTAGATAGCTTGAACAAAACAATCGCACTGTTGAGAATTGCATATTAATTTGACAGTAGCAAGTAATATTAATTCAAAAGGAACCAAATACTGTAGTATTTGGTAGTTAATTATATACAGATTATGAAATAACTGAAATTCTCCTTATTAGCATGAATATTGGACAGCGCGGTTATGAACAGTTGTATATTCTTTGAAGATAATTTCTGACTTTACATGGATATAGTATTGAAAAAAAAAATGAAATCAGTGACTTTTGAATAAATTTAAATTTTAATGTGTGTTTCATAAGTATTCATAAAAGATTTAATTTTGAGCCATTTTAAAAATGCTGTTGTTTGAATGTATCATTTTCGGTATGAAAATTAACTTTTTTTCGGGGGAAAAGTGCAGATTTAAATTTTTTCTGATAATTTTCTAATGAAGTTGTTGGTTTTGCTAGATTTCTTGTTTCATATCCTATAATTTCGTATACATTTTTCAGGCAATAACTTCCAAAAGAAATAAAAGGAAATAAAAAAGTACATTTTTCGGAGCAAGGGTTAAGGTGTACTTATGATCATATTTGTACACATTAGCATCCTCAATAAACATCAAATGGTTCTTTTTTGTGTGACTGGTTGAATACTTCTCAGTTGCCTGTGTTCTTCAGAAAAGTACAAAATTACACATCTGGACAGTTGCGCCCCTAGTTTTTATTGAGAATGCTTTCTATATAGAACTTAAATTTAGCAATATCCGGTATTTTGTAACTTTTTGATATATAGTACTTTAAAAATATAAGTATAATCCCATGAACTCCGTCGTATGAATTGAGACCGTGTGTACAGACGGATAACGGTCGTCACGTTGGTTACTTATTCCCTATTCCCTTTTCGCCATTTATTTATTCCCTATTCGCTATTTACTTATTCCATAATCCCTATTGCCTATTCGTCATTTACTTATTCCATATTCCCTATTCGCTATTTACTTATTCCCTAATCGGTTAATGGACTTCCAAATGTTTTGGTTTGATCTGCACTGGTGAGACATAAATTCTCCAAATGCCCATATGTAGAAAATAATTTAACAGTTACATCGGTATTTTGTTAATTATTCCCTATTCTCATTTACTTATTCCCTATTCCCGAATCGCCATTTACTAATTCCCTATTCGTTATTTACTTTTAAACCATTACTTGGTTAATTGATTGATTGATTGATTCTATTGATTAATTGATTGATTGGTAAGTAAATCGATTGATTGATTGGTGTTTAACACCAACACTAGTAATACTTCAGATAGAACAAATAAAACAGTCATTTAAGATATAGTAAAGCTTTGTATAAATAAAACAAATTTCTGAAAGACCCTTTGCTTATAGAGAGTACACTATACACTGAATTCGTATTTGAAAAATATAGATAACGTGCGAAAATCGAATAGGCAACGATTATGTAACAGGGTTCCAGCGGAGCATGGATACATATGCATGTGTGCTAATGGGGTGATTTCACACCTAGGAACTCATTTCTAGCATTACATAATTACATAAAACAAAAAACTAAACACATAACAACTCACAAAATAGCGATAACGTGCGCAAATCGAATAGGCAATGAATAGGTAACAGGGTTCCAGGAACTCATTTCTAGCACTAGATAACAAAAAACAACACATAACAACTCACAAGATAGAGATAACGTGCGAAAATCGAACAGGCAACGAATAGGTAACAGGGTTCCAACGGAACATGGAGACGCATGCATGTGTGGTAATAGCGTGATTTTACATCCATGAAATCATTTTTGGCATTATGGATAACAAAACAAAAATTAACAACACATAACAACTCAAAAATATAGATTACATGCGAAAATCGAATAGGCAACGAATAAGGATCAGGGCTCCAGCGGAATATGGAGACTTATGTATGTGCTGTAATAGCGTGATTTCACATCTAGGAACTCATTTCTAGCAGCAGATAACAAAAACAACATATAACAACTCACAAGATAGAGATAACATGCGAAAATCGAATAGGCAACGAATAGGTAGCATTGTTCCAGCGGGAGCACGGAGACGTATGCATGTATGCTAATAGCGTGATTTCACATTTAGGAGCTCATTTTTAACTCTAGATAAAAAAAACAACACACAACAACTCCAAAAAGATAACGTGCGAAAATCGAATATGCAACGAACAGGTTACAGGATTCTATTGGATGGATACGTATGCATGTGTGCTAATGGAGAAATTTCACATCTAGGCACTCATTTCTAGTACTAGATAAAAAACAACACATAACAACTCACAAGATAGAGATGTATAAGCAACGCTCAAGCGGGAGCATGGAAACGTACGCATGTGTGCTACTGACATGAAATTTCTACCACCAGATAACAAAACAAAAAAAAAACAAACAAAAAAACCCCAAAAACCCCAAATAACAAAAAAAAAAGAAAAATAAATAAAATAACAACACTTAACAACTCACTAAATATAGATAACGTGCGAAAATCGAATAGGCAGCGAATAGGTTACAGGGTTCAAGCGGAGCCTGGAGACGTGTGCGTGTGTGCTAATGGTGAGATTTTACATCTAGGATCTCATTTCTTACACTAGCTAATGCCAGCTTTTCTTCACTCAAACCCTTTCGAAAAGACATCTCCTGTACAAATGAAAGTTTTTGTTAATATATTAATCAATCAGGTGGTGCTGTGACGTCAACAGTATAGAGCATGAGCTGCTGTGTGCGTTAAAAATCTTATGCATTTTAAGCTGAAAAGTCATTCTTAAATCTCTTCATTCAATTCTTTTTTTTATAAATACGGAAATACTAGTATCCATTTGATTTTTTCTCAATCTAGATCTTCCGATGTTATCATCTTCCACTCTGGCAATTATATATGATCAGTATTAGAAAAATCGAAGTTTTCTACCTTTTTTTAAATACCGTTATTATCTCTAGTACAAAGGAAAAAGAAGGGAAACGGAGAATGTGTCAACAGAGAAGTAATAACAGCCCAAAGCCACCATAAGATCTTCAATGAAAGGTGAGGAAACCCCACACCCAACGGCAGGTCGGAGTTGGCCCCTAAATAAAGAGTAATCAAGTTCAGCGAAATAAACATCATCCTAGACTCCCATAGACATAAAGTGAACTAACTAGAAAACAGACAAGACACACAAAGGCTTAAGAAATTTCCTGACTTAGGACAGGCGCAAACCTACTGCGACGGGGTTAAACTAGTTTTATTGGATCCAAACCTTCCCCCTATCGCCAATGTGATAAATAAAAAAAAAAACAATCGTAACCACAGTAAAATTCAGTTGGCAACAGGACTGAGTCAATTGTTAAAAATAAAACTGAAAGAACTAAATATACAGACATAAACATGAAATCACAAGAGACTACTAGCAGTTAACTGACATGCCAGCTCCAGACCCATTACCAACTGACAAATTAAGTTATGTATCCTCAGTATACAGCTTCCATCAAGATCCCTTCCTGTGAGGAGTTTTGCATAATGATTTCATGTATATACCGGAATACATAACCCGTGTCCATGCAATTCTGATTTTAGAAATTTAGAATGTGTTTAGTTAAAATGCAAAGACCCTATCAAAAAATCATTTTTAATACCAAAGAAGGCCATACGTAAATGACTTGACGACAATACCGTAATTATAACCCTTATGAATAAGACGATTTAAAGGTTTTATAAGTTTGTTAGGCGAGTTAAAGTATTTTTTACTCTTATGTAAAACATTACCATAAAATAAGGGATGTGAAATGCCAGCCTTGATTAGATGTTTACAGGTTGCATTGTATTTATGAACTAAGTCTTTATATCGATGATAAAATTTAGTAAAGGTTTCAACTAGTTTATGATAGCGAAAACCTTGATGTAATAGTTTTTCAGTTATGAAAAGATTCCGTTCATTAAAGTCATGTAGTTTTGTGATAGTGACTCAACCTTTCAACATTATAAGCATGTTTCTCTTTGTAATTTTCAATGACAATGGCTCTCACAAAACACATTTACATTTAAACTCATAAAAAAAGTCTCAGCTACCAACTATTTATACTTCAGAGGTCTAATTACTGTGTAACTCGAACTCCAACTTTCGACGATTTTGCTTTCCTGCCTGGAACTCCTTCAAATTTGGCAATATTTGCCCAATATCTGCACTTTCTTTTTTCAACCGCGAAAGGATCTAACCTCTGGAACCCCCCTCTTTGGGTACGCAAATATAAGACAACCTTGGATTTTCAATTTTTTGCTGCATGCAACGTGTTACCGATACACTTATAAAGATGTTTCTAGGCTTAGAGATCTAAGAAATGTTGCATTGTAAAAAGGAATAAGGAATAAGTAAATGAAGAATAGGGAATAATAAGTGAATCGCGAATAGGGAAGAAGTAAATAGCGAATAGGGAAGAAGTAAATAGCGAATAGGGAATACGAAATAGGGAATAAGTAAATGGCGAAAAGGAAATAGGGAATATGGAATAAGCAGCCAACTTGACGACGGAAGTAAATTCTTGTAACAGAAAAAAAACAAAAAAAAAAAAAAAAAACGTCATTTTTAGTCGCCTCAACGAAGTTGAGGGGGACCATTGGAGTACCCCCGGCGTCCTCGTTCGCGTCCGTGTCCGCATTTGGTTACTTAGTAACTATGCAGTGTAGGGTCATCAAACTTGGCATGCAGGTGCATCTTGGGTTAACTCACGGCCTTCAAGAAAATTAGGTCTCTCTGACCTACATTTTCCGCTTGAGTGGCTTGCATTCAAATTTACATTTTAGTTCATATCTCAGTTACTATACATAGTACAATAATCTAACTGTGCATATGCATGCATTTCTAATGGTAGGTCAGCATCCAGGCACTTTGACCTATATTTTCCGCTTGAGTGACTTACATTCAAGTTAACGTCCAAGTTCAGATCTCATTCACTTTACATGTTAGGATGATCTAACCTTGCATGTGCATGCATCTCTGATGGTAGGTCAGCATCCAGTCAAAATTAAGTCACTTTGACCTATATTGTCCGCTTGAGTGACTTACCTTCAATTTTACGTCCGAGTTAAGATCTCAGTCAATGTACATGGTAGGATCATCAAACCTTGCATGTGAAAGCATCTCTGATGGTAGGTCAGCATCCAGGCAAAATTATGTCACTTTGACCTATATTTTCCGCTTGAGTGACTTACATTCAAGTTTATGTCCGAGTTCAGATCTCAGTCACTGTACATGGTAGGATGATCTAACCTTGCATGTGCATGCATTATTCATGGTAGGTCAGCATCCAGGCAAAATTAGGTCACTTTGACCCATATTTTCCGCTTGAGTGACTTACATTGAAGTTTACGTCCGAGTTTAGATCTCAGTCACTGTACATGTTAGGATCATCTAACCTTGCATGTGAATGCATCTCTGATGGTAGGTCAGCATCCAGGCAAAATGAGGTCACTTTGACCTATATTTTCCGCTTGAGTGACTTACATTTAAGTTTACGACCGAGTTCAGTTCTCAGTCACTGTAAATGGTAGGATCATCTAACCTTGCATATACAGGCATCTCTGTTGGTAGGTCAGCATCCAGTCAATTAGGTCACTTTGACCTATATTTTCCGCTTGAGTGGCTTACATTCAAGTTTACGTCCGAGTTCAGATCTCAGTCACTGTACATGGTAGGATCATCTAACCTTGGATGTGCATGCATATCTGATGGTAGGTCAGTATCCAAGCAAAATTAGGTCACTTTGACCTTTATCTTCCGCTTGAGTGACTTACATTCAAGTTTATGTCCGAGTTCAGATCTCAGTCACTGTACATGGTAGGATCATCTAACCTTGCATGTGCATGCATCTCTGATGGTAGGTCAGCATCCAGGCAAAATTAGGTCACTTTGGCCTATATTTTCCTCTTCAGTGACTTACATTCAAGTTAACGTCCAATTATATATCTCGGTCACTGTACATGGTATGATCATCTAGCCTTGCACATGCATGCATCTCTGATGGTAGGTCAACATCCAGGCAAAATTTGGTCACTTTGACCTCCATTTTCCGTTTTAGTGACATACATTCAAGTTCATGTCAGGGATTAGATCTCAGTCACTGTACATGGTAGGATCATCTTGCATGTGCATGCATCTGTAATGGTAGCTCAGCATCCAGACAAAATTAGGTTACTTAAACCTACATTTTACTCACGAATGACCTACAATAATGTATACATCCAAATTCATAGCTTAGTAACTGTACATTGTCAGTTCAGGTAACCTTGCTAATTTATGCAATTTTGATAGTATGTCGGCATCCAGGCAAAATTTGGTTGCTGCGACAAAGTGCCCGGCACAATGAGGCGAACTTTGTAATCGTTGATTACCTATGTTTATTGTACATAATTGGCCCCGGTTTTTGTTTTATTAAAGTTGCTGGCATGAAGGGCTGCATAAACGAAATATTGTTTTTTGCTTTATATTTAAAAGATTACATATAAACATGGAGATATAAATACTCCATGAAGCACAAAAAGAAGTCACGTTTTTTTAAGTATATTTTTTTACTAAATATATATTGAGAAGATTTTGTGTTTGTACTTAGCCCCTGATCAAAGAAACTTTGTCAATAAAAAAGATGCATTGAGAAGTTTTTTTCGTTGGATGAACAAATCAAAGTTTAAATATGTAACTAATTAGAAGCATATTAATACTACAAAATGTGTTAAAAAATGAGTAATTGTCTCAGTCTTTCGTGTTTTAATCAGGTGTAGACACGAGTCTGTTTGTCGAGCAACGGATGACAGCAGTTGTACGAGCACTTTGCAAGTTTTCTGTTTTATTTTTTCATTCATGAACAAAGATACATGGATGTAGCGTTGCTTGCATTTACCAATAAATTCTGTTCAAACCGGTTCTAGGGGCTGTCTTGAGCTTACTATGAGGTTTGTGACAGCTCATTTTTGAAGGCCTCATAGTGACTTCAAGATGAAGAACATCATTAAAAGCGTTGGTTTAATCGTGTATTAATAGAGACTTTGTCATATGTGCATTTACTCCATATCCTTTCATTGATATGTTATTACTTAGTGTTATTCTTTTATTTGAAAAGATAAAGTAGAATAAAACAAAATAATTGCAACAACGGCTATAAAAGATGTTTCATTAACATATCCAAAACATAGCATTTTGATAGGCATATAAATATCGCTTGTTAAAGCCTAAGTGCTGGGGCTACTCTCTAAAATGGGACATGCATGTATAAATACTGTTTTAAAGAACAACAATAAAAGTTTTGTTCCTTTTGCTTGATTTACCATGTATTTGTAGGGACTTTGTCTCATGTCCATTTACTCCATATCCTTTCATTGTTTATTTAAAAATCAATATTGCATCCAGTTTATGTATTGGTCACACAATCAGAATTTCATATTTTGTATTCAATTCTACATTCACATAATGTTATTCACCTGAAGATAGTCGATGGATGCATAAAAGTAAGAGTGAAAACATATTATATATTATGATGTTTTGGATCTTTGCATGACCAATATATGGACATTGTACCACTAATAAATGGGAACTTTTAAATAGAACATATAAAATCACTAGATATAGAGAAAGTAATCGAAACATTCTTGGTTCCGTAGTGCCTTCAATTCCAGTTAACGAAATTAACTAAAAAGGAATGATGCAGTATCTTCGTCGAATATTTAAAAATGGACATCTTTTGGTCATGACCAATCATTTGTTCCCTCGCTTTTTCTACTGTCGTTATTACACATTTACGTCAACCAAAATAACATAATAACGAGTTCATTGAAGTTCGTTTCGTAGGATGCAAGATGCCTTATAAAACATCTTAAAGGGTCCTATCTGCATACATAATGTAGTGATATGGAGAAAATGCACAGAACACAAAGTCTGTATGAATGCACGGTAAAAGAATGCGACGGAATAATGCCTTTATTGTTGTTCTTCATCTTGAAGTCACCATGAGGCCATTTTTCTGACAACCTCGACTTTGGAGTTATAAGGTCATAAATTGCAGTTCCGACAAAATGTTTTTCCTTTCTAACTGTAAGTAACGTCCTTATAATACTTTTGCAGCGATATTTGTTATGTAAGGTTGTACTAATTTGTGTTAAGTATATGGATTGACATGTTATCTTGTTTTTTTTTTATTTCTTGCTTCTTCCCGTTTTCACTGTTCGCTTCGGTATTCGTTTTCCGATGTTATATGTATTGCCACCGGTCCGATTCATTTTATGTCTCTGTATCTTTATTCAAGTTTCTGCGGGTAAGGCAATTTTGGGGGAACGTAGGACAAATTTAACATTGAATCCCTAATGGAAATGAAAAGTTTAAATCACCTCTGATTTTTCAAAGCAAATCGAACCAAATTGTACAAGAGGTCTTGAAAACTGTTTTATCATCATTCTCTTCGAATCCATCAACATCCTTGCCCCATGTGCAAAATAAAATGATAACAAAATAACGCACATTTCAAAAATGTATTGCTCATTTTGATTCGATTTTTTGTGACACCCGTTTTCCAGTCTTCCAAACTGAAGTTGCCAATAAAACATTGCATAAGCCTGCAAAATGATAAAAACGCTTGGATGGTTTCCTTTTCAACACAAAGATTGAAATTTTATAAAAGAATAAAGTCACAGATACGTAAAAATTAAAATAGATAATATTTAAGGAGTGTATCGTTTCTTTTTTTTGGTCAGTATATTTGATAAACCTGTTCTATCTAATATTAAAAACTTGCTATTTCCATAATAAATGAACCCCGGCATATACCTAAAATAATCATAAAATGTTTACCCATTCACAATTTAATTATTTATCTTATTTTAACATGATCCAAGGCTATTATCTCAGTAACTCCTTATGTTTTTCACAAGCCCAGTTGTCTAACTAGTTCTTTTCACTTGCAAAATATATTTGTCAACACTTCTTTAGGGTAACCTCATATTTTCTGTAACATTTAACCTTTTAGTATTCCTACTAAATTCTAGATTACTATTTTTGAATGATAAATAATAATAATTGCAATAATTTGATAAACTAAGTAGCATCTCCCTCTTTCAGAGCTTTGTAATAAGCTGTTGTGGCATTCTATCAGGTCTTTATATATTATAAGTATATCGAATTCTGCTTTTTTTTTTCAAAATTTGATGATGTAATCTTCAATAAATAGGGCATTAGATTTTTTAACTGACCATCTTTACGACTATAAGTTTGATATTTTTTCATTTCCTTTTGTTTTTTTTGTATCCCTTATTGACATTTAAATCTTCTTTCCCTTTCTCTCTTCTGTTTTCTAATTCCTTTTATATTCTTTGACTTTTCTTTTTTTATTTTCCTAAAAAACACGTGTACAGCATAACCAAATTAACTGTTTTTTTGCAACTTCGGTATTTTTTGTATTCTAACTTTCCTATTGCTAATTAATATGTCAGAATTTTGAAATCTGGTGAATCGGACAGGCAGATTCACAAATATTTTCTCAGTATTACAGAATTTTATATTATTTTGATTATGGTCTGTTCATCTCTGCACATCAAATAAAAGCTGAGGATATTGTCGTTCGCCTGGTCCGACTGTCTGTCCGTCCGCCCATTTTCTAGCGACGCAAACCGTCCATTTACAGTTTAGGACTTTGGGTTCTGATTTTGTTATAGAATTGTTACATATATGCTGTAGAAATGCAATAAGTTTTCCAATTATTTATACTTGTCTCAGTGAAAACTCTTTGTTTACAGGTGTAAAGCGCACTACTTCCTCTAACATTTTTTTATTTAGGGGTTGAATTAGATGAAAAATAAATACACAGATAACAAGTATATACAGCGCAATTTTGTGTACTTTTGTGTTCAGTTTAAAAATAAAGCACAAAAGTCGCGTGGCTTTCTCTTAAATTGCAATATTTGATATCAGTATTTTAATTAGCCTGTTCTTTTTAATATTAAAAACTTGCTATGTCTATAATAAATGAACTCCGGCATATACCTAAAATAATCATAAAATGTTTACCCATTCACAAGTAATGTGGGATAATTTAATTATTTATCTTATTGTAATATGATCCAAGGCTATTGCCTCAGTAACTCCCGATGTTTTTCACAAGCCCAGTTGTCCAAATAGTACTTTTCACTTGCAAAATATATTTGTCAACACTTCTTTAGGGTAACCTCATATTTTCTGTAACATCTAATCTTTTAGTATTCCTGGTAAATTCTAGATTACTATTTTTGAATGATAAATAATAATAATTGCAATAATTTGATAAACTAAGTAGCATAGCTTTGTAATAAGCTGTTGTGGCATTCTATCAGGTCTTTATATATTACAAATATATCGAATTCTGCTTTTTTTCAAAATTTGATGATGTAATCCTCAATAAATAGGGCATAAGATTTTTGAACTGACCATCTGTACGACTATAAGTTTGATATTTTGTCATTTCCTTTTCTTTTTTTGTATCCCTTATTGACATTTCAATCTTCTTTCCATTTCTCTCTTCTGTTTTCTAATTCCTTTTATATTCTTTGACCTTTCTTTTCTTATTTTCCTTAAAAACACGTGTACAGCATAACCAAATTAACTGTTTTTATGCAACTTCGGTATTTTTTGTATTCTAACTTTCCTATTGCTAATTAATATGTCAGAATTTCGAAATCTGATCAATCGGACGGGCAGACATATAAAAATTTTCTCAGTTTTACAGAATTTTCCATTATTCTGATTATGGTCTCTTAATCTCTGCACATCAAATAAAAGCTGAGGATATTGTCGTTCGCCTGGTCCGACTGTCTGTCCGTCCGCCCATTTTCTAGCGACGCAAACCGTCCATTTACAGTTTAGGACTTTGGGTTCTGATTTTGTTATAGAATTGTTACATATATGCTGTAGAAATGCAATAAGTTTTCCAATTATTTATACTTGTCTAAGTGAAAACTCTTTGTTTACACGTGTAAAGCGCACTACTTCCTCTAACATTTTTTTATTTAGGGGTTGAATTAGTTGAAAAATAAATACACAGATAACAAGTATATACAGCGCAATTTTGTGTACTTTTGTGTTCAGTTTAAAAATAAAGTACAAAAGTTGCGTGGCTTTCTCTTAAATTGTAATATTTGATATCAGTATTTTAATTAACCTGTTCTTTTTAATATTAAAAACTTGCTATGTCTATAATAAATGAACTCCGGCATATACCTAAAATAATCATAAAATGTTTACCCATTCACAAGTAATGTGGGATAATTTAATTATTTATCTTATTGTAATATGATCCAAGGCTATTGCCTCAGTAACTCCCGATGTTTTTCACAAGCCCAGTTGTCCAATTAGTACTTTTCACTTGCAAAATATATTTGTCAACACTTCTTTAGGGTAACCTCATATTTTCTGTAACATCTAATCTTTTAGTATTCCTGGTAAATTCTAGATTACTATTTTTGAATGATAAATAATAATAATTGCAATAATTTGATAAACTAAGTAGCATCTCCCTCTTTCAGAGCTTTGTAATAAGCTGTTGTGGCATTCTATCACTCACTTCTTTATATATAACAAATATATCGAATTCTGCTTTTTTTTCCAAATTTGATGATGTAATCCTCAATAAATAGGGCATTAGATTTATGAACTGACCATCTGTACGACTATAAGTTTGACATTTTGTCATTTCCTTTTCTTTTTTTTTGTATCCCTTATTGACATTTCAATCTTCTTTTCCTTTCTCTCTTCTGTTTTCTAATTCCTTTTATATTCTTTGACTTTTCTTTTCTTATTTTCCTTAGAAAAACGTGTACAGCATAACCAAATTAACTGTTTTTATGCAACTTCGGTATCTTTTGTATTCTAACTTTCCTATTGCTAATTAATATGTCAGAATTTCGAAATCTGATCAATCGGACGGGCAGACACATAAATATTTTCTCAGTTTTACAAAATTTTCCATTATTCTGATGATGGTCTGTTAATCTCTGCACATCAAATAAAAGCTGAGGATATTGTCGTTCGCCTGGTCCGACTGTCTGTCCGTCCGCCCATTTTCTAGCGACGCAAAACCGTCCATTTACAGTTTAGGACTTTGGGTTCTGATTTTGTTATAGAATTGTTACATATATGCTGTAGAAATGCAATAAGTTTTCCAATTATTTATACTTGTCTCAGTGAAAACTCTTTGTTTACACGTGTAAAGCGCACTACTTCCTCTAACATTTTTTTATTTAGGGGTTGAATTAGTTGAAAAATAAATACACAGATAACAAGTATATACAGCGCAATTTTGTGTACTTTTGTGTTCAGTTAAAAAATAAAGTACAAATTCTCTTAAATTGTAATATTTGATATCAGTATTTTAATTAACCTGTTCTTTTTAATATTAAAAACTTGCTATGTCTATAATAAATTAACTCCGGCATATACCTAAAATAATCATAAAATGTTTACCCATTCACAAGTAATGTGGGTTAATTTAATTAAGGTCTTTCACCACAGTGAAAGACCTTATTGTAATTCTTCGGATTATATTATTAAGGTCTTTCACCACAGTGAAAGACCTTATTGTAATTCTTCGGATTATTAAGGTCTTTCACCACAGTGAAAGACCTTATTGTAATTCTTCGGATTATT
>MJUU01024188.1:330476-353095 GCA_002080025.1 Modiolus philippinarum
ATGGGAAAAATGTTCATTATCATGAGACGCAACTTTGTTACATTTGGTCCGAAGAGATTTGACGACTCTTTATATGAGTTATTGCCCTTTGAAAGATTTGAGTTTCCGTTAATGCTAAATACTCCCAAATGATAAAATGATAAGTCGTAGAGACCTGAAACCTTCACCATTGTTCACAAGTCATATATGGCCATCTAAAAATGTCAAGGTCAAAGGTCACCGGTCAAGGTCACCGATGACCTTTAGCCTTGTTATCGCTTCAACTCATAAACCGTAATAGATGGCTGAAAACATATAATGGGGAAAATGTTTATTATCATGAGAAGCATCTTTGTTACATTTGGTCCGAAGATATTTGACGACTCTTTATATGAGTTATTGCCCTTTGAAAGATTTTGAGTTTCCGTTAATGCTTAATACTCCCAAATGATAGGTCATAGAGACCTGAAACCTTCACCATTGTTTATAAGTCATATATGGCCATCTAAAAATGTCAAGGTCAAAGGTCACCAGTCAAGGTCACCGATGACCTATAACCTTGTTATCACTTCAACTCGTAAACCGTAATAGATGGCTGAAAACATATAATGGAAAAAATGTTCATTATCATGAGACGCAACTTTGTTACATCGGTCCGAAGAGATTTGACGCCCTTTATATGAGTTATTGCCCTTTGAAAGATTTTGTGTTTCCGTTAATGCTAAATACTCCCAAATGATAAGTCGTAGAGACCTGAAACCTTCACCATTGTTCACAAGTCATATATGGCCATCTAAAAATGTCAAGGTCAAAGGTCACCGGTCAAGGTAACCGATGACCTTTAGCCTTGTTATCGCTTCAACTCGTAAACCGTAATAGATGGCTGAAAACATATAATGGGGAAAATGTTCATTATCATGAGACGCATCTTTGTTACATTGGTCCTAAGATATTTGACGACTCTTTATATGAGTTATTGCCCTTTGAAAGATTTTGAGTTTCCGATAATGCTAAATACTCCCAAATGATAAGTCATAGAGACCTGAAACCTTCACCATTGTTTATAAGTCATATATGGCCATCAAAAAATGTCAAGGTCAAAAGTCACCAGTCAAGGTCACCAATGACCTTTAGCCTTGTTATCGCTTTAACTCGTTAACTGTGAGAGATAGATGATCAAATGTATTTGAGAAAATGTGTGTCTCATTGAGGTCTACATTTGACACTGGGGTCCAAAATAATTGGACCATTCATTTTGGACCTATAGCCCCAAAACGATTTTTTGAGGTCCAATTTTAGAGTTTTTTGCTTGTATCTCCAAAACTATTTAAGATACAAAGAAACTATTACAAGATAAAATGTTCACCTCAATATGGCCGACAAAATGGGGTCAAGGTCAAAGGTTATGGTGCTTAGCAACAACGTTATTTGCCATAAATGTCCTTAGCAACCATAGGCAAAAAGTTTTGTTATGTTGTAAAGAGGAAATAAATGACATTGTCAACCGGAAGTGACTTTCATGTCCTTAGCAACAAGCTAATTTTCGAAAAAGCCCTTAGCAACCATTGAGGAAAAGACTAATAAAGGTCAGAACTTTTGTTAATATCACATTTTTCACCGAAATAAGACATCAAAATCAAACTCAACCATGTAATCATGGTGAAAACTGGTGAAAGACCTTGCAATTGTTCTCTGAACAATTGACCTTTTAATTTTTTTTTTATTATTCTTTTTGGTCCGCCGCAATAGCTGTGAAAAAACTATACTACATATCATATCGATACTTGGTGTGATAAATCGACATCACTGTGGGATCTCAAAACTGAGTCAAGCATCTTGACCTATTTTTAGTAACGGAGTTATCTGCCCCGGAACAAAAAAATCTTGTTATCGCTTAAACTCGGAAACCGTAAAAGATAGCTGATTAAGAGTAATGAGTAAAATGTTCCTTGAGTCATGACGGAACTTCGTTAAATTTAGACCGAAACTGTGCGGTATGGTATTTTTTGAGTTATTGCCCTTTGAATAATTTGGCGTTTCCGTAAAAAATTTTTTCTCAGAAACTGTAAGTCCAAGAGACCTGAAACCTTCACCATTGTTCATAAATCATATATGGCCATCTAAAAATGTCAAGGTCAAAGGTCACCGGTCAAGGTCACCGATGACCTTTAGCCTTGTTATCGCTTCAACTCGTAAACCGTAATAGATGGCTGAAAACATATAATGGGAAAAATGTTTATTATCATGAGACGCAACGTTGTTACATTTGGTCCGAACAGATTCGACGACTCTTTATATGAGTTATTACCCTTTGAAAGATTTTGAGTTTCTGTTAATGCTTAATACTCACAAACGATAAGTCGTAAAGATCTGAAACCTTCACCATTGTTAATAAGTGATATATAGCCATCCTAAAAAGTCAAGGTCAAAGGTCAATGGTCAAGGTCACCGATGACCTTAGGCTTTGTTATCGCTTAAACTCGTAAACCGTAATAGATGGCTGAAAACATCTTCTGAGAAAAATGCTCATTGTCATGAGACGCAACTTTGTTACGTTTGGTCCGAAGAGATTCGACGACTCTTTATATGAGTTATTGCCCTTTGAAAGACTTTGAGTTTCCGTTAATGCTTAATACTCCCAAACGATAAGTCGTAAAAACCTGAAACCTTTACCATTGTTAATAAGTGATATATGGCCATCTAAAAATGTCAAGGTCAAAGGTCACTCACTGGTCAAGGTCACCGATTACCTTTTGCCTTGTTATTGCTTAAACTCGTAAACTGTAAGAGATAGATGATCAAATGTATTTGAGAAAATGTTTGTCTCATAGAGGTCTACATTTGACATTGGGGTCCAAAATAATTTGACCATTCATTTTGGATCTATGGCCCAAAAACCATTTTTCGAGGTCCGATTTTAGAGTTTTTTTGCCTATATCTCAAAAAACTATTTAAGATACAAAGAAACTATAAGAAGGCAAAATGTTCAGCTCAATATGGCCGACAAAATGGGGTCAAGGTCAAAGGTCATGGTCCTTAGCAACAATGTTATTTTCCATAAAAGTTCTTAGCAACCATATGCAAAAAGTTTTGTAATGTTGTAAAGAGGAAATAAATGACATTGCCAACCGGAAGTGACTTTCATGTACTTAGCAACAAGTTAATTTTTCGAAAAAATCCTGAGCAACCGTTGATCAAAAGACTAATAAAAATCAGAACTTTTGCTTACACCGTATTTTGAACTGAAATAGACAACAAAATCAAACTCAAACATGTAATCATGGTGAAAACTGGTGAAAGACCTTGCAATTGTTCTCTGAACAATTGACTTTTTAATTTTTTATCTTATTATAATATGATCCAAGGCTATTGCCTCAGTAACTCCCGATGTTTTTCACAAGCCCAGTTGTCAAAATAGTACTTTTCACTTGCAAAATATATTTGTCAACACTTCTTTAGGGTAACCTCATATTTTCTGTAACATCTAATCTTTTAGTATTCCTGGTAAATTCTAGATTACTATTTTTGAATGATAAATAATAATAATTGCAATAATATGATAAACTAAGCTTTCAGAGCTTTGTAATAAGCTGTTGTGGCATTCTATCAGGTCTTTATATATTACAAATATATCGAATTCTGTTTTTTTCCCAAAATTTGATGATGTAATCCTCAATAAATAGGGCATTAGATTTTTGAACTGACCATCTGTACGACTATAAGTTTGACATTTTGTCATTTCCTTTTCTTTTTTGTATCCCTTATTGACATTTAAATCTTCTTTCCCTTTCTCTCTTCTGTTTTCTAATTCCTTTTATATTCTTTGACTTTTCTTTTCTTATTTTCCTTAAAAACACGTGTACAGGATAACCAAATTAACTGTTTTTATGCAACTTCGGTATTTTTGGTATTTGCTGTCAAGCGCACGAATTTCTCCAACATTTTTTTTTATTTAGGGGTTGAATTTGTTGAAGAATTGTTGCATATACATGTAGTTTGTAGGTGCTCAATAAAATTTTGGAATTTTGATTCGGTTGTAACTTTAGTAAATTTCCTGAAAATGTCAAAGCGTAATATTTTTTAATTTTTAGCACAGTTTTATATTTTGGCAAGATGTTGTGTTTCATTAACATATCCCCAAACAAACTGTTTTCTGGTAGAAAATTCCCCATAGCGACGTCCCTAACGACGTTCCATAGACAAGTCCGGCGTAAAGGATGAAAGCGCTAGACTAATTGCCTCACTAAAAGTACAATTTGTTATTGATATTTTTACATATCACTGTGAAACTTATATATATATCTATAATTTTAACTCAAAACAAATATCCCGAATGTTCTATGATCTTGAATTTTCACGGAACACTTTCAGTGTATCAAATTAAAAGCCTTGGAAAACCTACTGGTGTTCTTGTTGTAATAGAAAATAAAGTGTAATACCCCACTTATTCCGAAGTACGGCTCGAGAAATTGATGGTTGATGTAACCTGAGACAGTTTACTGCTGTAATATTTGAAATATTTTGCTGAAAATGGTATTTTACGAAACTTTGCATATCTTAATACCCTAGAATAGCTATTTCGGAAGCAAACTTTAGTACCCGAAATGCGGTCCATAAGTTTGACCTGTAGGTAACTAGTTAACCGGGCTTTGCGTGTTTCAAAGGTTCACGATTTAAAAGAAGGAATATAACAATACAAAAGGCAAGTCAACATAAATAAGTTATTAATATTTCATAAGACTTGTAAAGGTTTCAATTGATATCTATCAAATACACATTTTCTTCAGTTTACGTAACAAATAGCGATGAAGATTCATTTTATTTATGTATATAAACGGACATGCGGTATGTGGCTAATGTATCTGTGACACTTGGCTTATGTAAATGAGGCTTTGATTTATGTATCTAGAATAGTAAATACCAAGCTCGATCAATGTTTCTGCTTATATATTGTAAACCAGAAGTCATCATTCTGCTTTAAACGGGTTCTGCTAACTGTTTTAATTTTGCTTTTCAAAGAGAATACAAATTGTACTGTTTTATTTAAAAAGTTACTGTAAATTCAGAAAATTGATGATAGTGTCAAGAAATCGGAATATTTGATAGGTGCATTTAATTCTGAATTGACATATAGAATCAAGACAGTTCCGTTAGTGTGTGTTTTATCGGAGTTTCATGAAATTTTGCATGTAAAATTGTTATAAAGTGCAATGGAATATAGAAAACTATTAACATTAAATAAAGTGTGTATTTTGAAAATATAATTGGCTGGAATATCATCGAAAAGTGTATTTGTATACAATGCATGTAAAAACTACTGAAATTTGTTAAATCAAATTTCTTAAAAAATGATAACTAGGTGACACACAAAAATAAATATAATTGAAAAAATGAATTTTGTGGAGTGTTTTTTTCGATATATTTACGGTTGCTTGTACCTGCAATCTACAAGCTAATCATATTTCTTAATGCAAAAGTTCTGAATCATTCAGTTTTATCTTATAGACTGCTGTGGTTACTCACAAACGTGCTGTATGTCAACTTACATAACAATTTACAAATTATACAATTATTGACTTTTAATGTGGTCTACTCATGATTGTACGGACCTCGTCGCGATTTGTTGACCGAGTCCAGCGGCTGAGGTTAACCAATCATTGACCAGGTCCGTATAGTCATGAGTAGACCAAATGAAAAGTCAATTAATGCTTTATTAAATGTAATAAGGAATTTTGCTTTTTGTTTATTTGCCAGAACAGTTTTATTTTTTTAATTGTCCTCGGACGGTAAGTAAAAACTGAAAATCTAATCACCGTGAAACAGTATATCATTATTATATATTCAACCAAAACATATATATATATATATTAATTTCATCGTAGAAAACGGTTTATACCAGGTGTAAATAACGATCAAACTTCTGTTCTATACCTGCACGCCGTATATATTTTTACTTTTCTTCGTTCTCATTTAAAACTTTGACAACACAACAAAAATTTCAATGTTGTGGATCGATTTTTATACCCTTCTCAATTTTTGTCTGTAAATATGAACAGTAGTTTTTCTAGTATCGGTTGAATCCCTCTGTGTTTGCCATCCGTTTCGAAACGTTCTTCCATGTTTATGCAACAGATGTCACACAGACGAATGTTAGTAACAACGCACAATTTGATCGGTTGTAAGGTTGACATTCCTTGGCCACGTTTTATTTTATAATTGTAAACAAATACAATCAATATGGCAAACAATATGAAAAACATGATACCGAATGTTTATGAAATCAAATAAAAGAAGCACCGTGGGTTACACAAAGGCAGGGACGAATGTTTATGGCATCAAATAAAAGAAGCACCGTGGGTTACACAAGTGCAGGGAGAGAACGAATTTAGATCATCGTGGGATACACAAGTGAAAAGCAAAACATTAGGGTAATTTAATAAATTTGTCTGTCATATTTCCGAAATAATACGATGACGTGCAGCCACTTGGGCCATATTGACAGTGGTGCACAACTCTGTGAACAGCTGTTAACCGCCATTTACGAAGACTGGAATAGGAAATGGAGGAAGTGGCTGCACATTATGTATGACGGAAAATAGGTAAATGTTCCAAATAGGCGAAGGATGACGATTGTTGACATCAGCACTGATAATAATCTTGGAACAAAGTAAATATTAAGACATCAAACAAAGTATTAAGTATATACATCTATATACAATTCAAAGCATTGTGGGATGCACCAATGTATAAAAACAAGGCATTGTGGGTTACCTAAATGCACACAAATATAGCATTTTTGGGTACACAAATGTTCATAAAAAACAATAAGCTTGTGGGATATATAGCATTATGGGTTACACAAATGCACAATATAGCAGTGTTGGGTACACAAATGTTCATAAAAACAATAAGCTTGTGGGATATATAGCATTGTGGGTTACACAAATGCACAATATGGCAGTGTTGGGTACACAAATGTTCATAAAAACAATAAACTTGTGGGATAAGCAAATGCTCTCAATAATATCATGCATATTTATACAATAAAATACATGTAGTTGAAGTTGTGGATAAAAAGATGCTTGAATAATGGTTTTTTGGGGGTTTGCAAATGTTCATTTAACATAATAAACTTAATTACAGATAAATATGTTGCCCTATGATTCTTATTCAAATATTGCAAGTATATAGATGGAACCACAGATAACTAGGGCAAAACAAAGAACAAATTCAGGGGAATACTCTGGCATATTCGTATTTCATAAACAGCTCAAGACCTCCCTGTATATTATTGAGAAAAATACTGTTGCCCAAATCTGTTAAATGTACACCATCATCTTTAAGAAATATATGATTAGGCAAAATATCTGGGTGTCTAATGTAACGGCCCCCATTCTGAAGAATAAAAGTAGCAATGGAATTATTTATCCCATATCTTGACTTTTGCATGGCTGAAAAATTTGTCGAATATCTGTAAGAAAGCCTATGCAAAACCTGTGACCACAATTATGGTGTTTGGCAACAGCAACATTAAATCACGCAGTGTTCTTTTGATCAAATTTCTAAGGTGACCAACCTTTAATTTTCCAATATCGTTACCCGATAAGTGGAGTATCAAGTATGATGGAGGGTCTTCATAAGACAACATTACCTCAATGTGGTGGCGTAACTGATTTATACCATCCCTCCTTTGCCTTGCCACCATATTGTTACATTTAATCGCTGGAGACCAAGGTTCACTCCTCCAGGCCTATTTATGCTAGATACAAATTCATTCTTTACAATCGAAGAACCGACCACCCAAATATTTGTTGGTCTTCCTACAATAAAACCCTGCATAAAGATAATTGTTCAAGAAATCTATTAATGATTGAATTAATTGCGGATATATCGGCGATAAGCTTTTGATTTCTAACGCCCAAAGCCATAATCTCGTCATCAGGGACACCTAGAGCTGATAGACTTGAGGCTGCACCAATCCGAAATGAATGAGAGCTAAAACCAGTTTGGTCTATGCCGGCAATAATAAGACTCTATTTCAACACATGTACAAATTGATATAGTGTCAAATTGCTACCATCATAATGACAAAAAAGGGACCCAATATGTGAAGGCCTTTTTTTCAAGAAATTTTTTCATGTGTAGTACTGGACATACTGCTTGATTGCTCTGTGTAGAAATTGCTATCCTGCAACCGTATCCATATTGGTCAGTTTTTGAAGAGGGTACATGTATGGTTAAATATGCAGGATCAAGGGAAATATTCCTAATAGAAATGATATGTCGTTTATTGCCATTGCTGACAGCTATTTCTGAAATACGCAAAAGTCCAAAAAAGGCTAATGTAAATGCAGCTTAAAACAATAGAGATTCGTAATGGGAATTGCAAACAGCATTTAACTTTAACAAAACCTTACACAGTATATCAATGGTTATAGGGAGGCGTTTATCTGGTCCGTAAGGCCTTGCCCTTTTTACACCCTCAAAGACCAGTTTGACTGTTATCCTGCCATCCATTTAATTTACTGACAAAACTCAACCCCGAAATGTAAGATGTAATTGTGGAATGCGACAAGTTGTCTTGGACCATTGAAACTATAAAATTCAAAATATGGGTGGCTGAAACAAGGTATGTTTGTGGTAATCCAAAGTCGCTCCTAAATTTTGAAAAACTTGAAAAGCCTCGTTGGTACACTTTTAATATATTTGGAGCTACAGACTGACTTATGAGCTAATTGATTACAGTTGTGAAATGAATGCTAGAAACTCCCCTGGTATCGGAGCTGGATGTTGGTCTGCTTCCGGGGCCAAAGAACGAAATCTCTGTAATTGGAAACGTGAAATTGCATCACAAATGTTATTACTAACAGAGACGATGTGAACAGCTCTGAACTGGATGTTGTGTAACATGGTACTTAGTACAAAAGGCCTCATCAGTTTCATTATTTGCTTATCTTTAGATGTACGTTTATTAATTATGTGTACTAGTGCTTGATTGTCCATATGAAAAATGACTCTTTTTATTTTTCAATTTGGAGGCCCAAAGATACATAGAAAGACGACTGGTATCAACTCAAGTAAAGCCAGATTTTTCATGAAATTAGAATTATGCCAAGTAACTGGCCATTGAAACTGGGCCCAGCGACCTGCGAAATAAGCCCAACATCCCAAGTTTGGGCTACCAGCAGCGTCTGTATACAACTGCAATGTTTGATTTGTATACCATACTCTCTCTGGATAAAAAACCTGACAATTAAACAGTTCCAAAAATTGTAACCACATCATAACATCTGCTTTAACTTGTTGATTTATCTTTATTCTAAAATGAGGTTTCTTGATTTTGATACTGGCTAATGAGGTCATAAAATCTCCTTATAAATGCCCTATATGATGGAATGGCACGCGAACAAAACGCTAAAAGACCAGATCCCTAACCTTCATCTTTTTCGGACTAACATTGGTTCCAGAAGGGAACGTAATTTTGACAACTTATCTTTGGGGATCATGACCATCATCAAACAACTATCTATTACAAAACCCAAAAATGTGATTCTAGTAGTAGGGCCTAAACTTTATCCTCTGCAATTGGAAAAGTTTCATGCAAACATCCCTAAATGCACCGATTAGCAGCTCACAGTCTTCTGTGTCTGGTGGCCCAACAAAAAAGAAATCATCAAGGTAGTGATCCATTGAATCAAGACCAGATTTTGTTTTTACAACCCACTGCACAAAGGTGGCAAATTTTTCAAAGAACTGGCAGGAAATGGCACATCCAAAAGGCAGACACTTATCAATATAATATTTTCCATCAAAGCATCAAAGTAAATGCCAAGCAAGTGGAAATTCGCAGGATTCGTGATTATTAAACGAAATGCAGATTAAACATCCATACGGACCATTTTTGCCCCAAAACTAGAATCATAAATCATGTTTAAAATACTATTTAAAGTGGTATATTTTACGGAACAGAACTCATCACAAAGAAATCATTTATAATATTACCAGCAGGGTTATCAGGCGCCAAGTTCCGTCTGATTTTGGAACAGGAGAATTTGAAAAAGGCCCTAACATTCTACCAAGTTGCACTTCCTTATTTAATTTTTCTAAAGTTTCCTTTTGATTCTGATTAGCCGAGACCAAATTCTTTGAAACAAAACCATATCTTGGACCTGTGTATTGGAGATGAAAACCCTCTGAAACCCCTATGTAAAGTTCCTGGGCAAATAATTTGTCTGGGAATTCATTTAACAGTTCTTGCAGTTGCTTAGTATTGATAGGTGTGTGCCCTTTGTCCCATAGTCGGGACATTAAATCTCTGTCTGCTCTGGAATTGTGGTTGCCTGTTGGTAAATGAAAACTATTAGAATTAGACACTGAAGGCAATATACTAGTACTCTGCACAAATGACTTTGGTTTTACCGTGCCGTGTCCAACATGTCCAAGTGACGGATAATTTATTACAGAATGCCACCCGCTACAATGTAAACAAGTGTGATTATAAATGCAATCCAGTTTTTGCACTGATTATTGCTGTTAAATTCAAAACATTTTAAATTTGATTTGACTTGTCTCGTATTATGTGGCTGGATTATGTAATTACTGTAATTACTTGTATTTTTACTGCCCACATAAAGTAGCCATAATTCCATATTTACTAAAGCCCATGACCTGGATAGTTAATGGGCTTGACGCAAGCGATACTGTTCGTCATAGATTCTCCATCCTTGACTTTGGTTCCAACGAGAAGCACACAATCTAATGGTGTACATATATTTCAATAATTCTTGAAAGCGCTGAGGATGAACCCTACAGTAAATGCTTGTGAACAAAATAAACGCGGAAGTCCACTGATAAATATTTTGTATTTGAGCTTTGTTTTTGGTCCTTGCAAGACAAGTTTTCCATCATGTATGTCCAAAGACTGCATTTCAGGATTCGACGATTCATGTGTATATAACAGAGAAGCTAAATTTATGTATTCTGATTCTGCAATTTTTTCTTGAATATTTTGGGGTACATGACTTGCGATATTGTCGTTAAAACTATGTATTGGATTCGGGGAGTCGTCAAGTACATTCAATCCATGAGTAATAGATCTTGGTAATGACTCATTTTCAATTTGGGGAAAATCAAATGCATTACCTTGCATAACTGGTTGAGGAACATTAACATTCCCTCTTAAATCTGTCATCAAAGGATCTTGACTGATGCCAGGACTTGGAGCTGTACTAATACTTGACAATCCAGAATATAATGCACCATAATTAGGGATCAGAACTTGAAGAACTAGTACTGGTCGGACAAGCCACAGTTGTTGAAATTTGGCTACCAGTAAAACTTGGCAATACTGCAGGATTAGTAATTGTAGTACTAGAAGTAATCGGGCAGGCCACATATGTTGAAGGTTGATTAGCAGTAGTTATGGTTGTTGACGATGGTAATGATACAGTTGACCTGATGTGTGAAGTCTTTGGCTGTGCTATCACTCTATGTTTAGCTGCTGCAGCTTTTGTGGGAGGGCAACCCCTCTGGACTGGTTTCCTCTCTCGTGTTGAGCGCCTAAAAATATTTATTTCATCTGAAACTTAAAAAGCAAAATAATCAATACCCACTCAACCAAGAAGAACTATTGTCGACTCAATACAATTGAAATTCAGTACTGTAACCACAATAAACATACTATTAATAACTTGTAGTTGCAGGTGTAAAATTGTATGTGTGCGATGCATAGAGATAACTCCTGAACACTATTTGATACTTCTGTGTTCCACATAGACCAAACCTTGCACAACGTGTTTATTATTACACTAGGTTGTATGCTAGTACGTTGAAGAAAAAAAAACGTGGCCGGCCGCATTACTGATGCGGTTCAAATTGTATCACTGCGTAAAAAAAAAAAAAAAGGTCCAGGAAAACAAATAATCCACATTTTGGGTAAAAGAACGATTGGTGCTGGCTGCAAAGTAAATAACCACATGATGATGGCTGCAAAAGACAACTAGAGGCTCAGAGACTGAGCCTGTATAGCTCACCTGACAAAAAGTTTCTATGCCATGCATGACCAAAAATGACCAAAAAAATTCCTTGCTGGCAGCCATGTTTTTTTTTGGATCAGATCGAAATGAGCAATCTTTGGTAAGGACCTTAAGTACATCATTCCTGTAAAGTTTGGTTGAATTTGCTTCAGCGGTTTCAGAGAAGATGAAAATGTGATTTTTCCCATGGGGTCCAATGTTAAACCAAAGTTCTCCGCTGGCGGCCATGTTTTTTATCGGATCAGAACAAATAACTAAATAAAGTTACTGTGAATTTTGATTCTGCATATGCGCATTTCGACAACTTATGTCTCTTCAGTGCAGATAAAATCTAAACGTTTGGAAGACCATCAAGTCAAAGATGTTTAAAAACTGATAGAGAACAAATGACCAAATATGATCTAAATAACAAAATGAGCAATCTTTGTAAAGAACCTTCCATATATCATTCCTGTCAAGTTTGGTTGAATTTATTTCAGTGGTTTCAGAGGAGAAGATGAAAATGTGATTTTCCCATAGGGTCAAATGTTAAACTAAGTTCCGTGTTGGCGGCCATGTTTTTATCGGATCCAAACGAAACAGGCAATCTTTGTTAAGGGCCTTTGGTACATCCTTCCTGTAAAGTTTGCATTGGCAGATCCAAGGGGGGGGGGTCCGGGGGTTCCGGGGGTTGGAATCCCCCTTTTTTTTTAACAATCATGTATTTTTCAATGAAAATCCTGGTGTTACTAGGAAATACCCCCAAAAATTTTCGCGCCTCACTCCGCTCGGCCAAATTTATCTTCACTTTTCGATTGGAACCCCCCCCCCTTTTCAAATTCCCTGGATCCGCGCCTGAGTTGGGATGAATTTGCTTCATTTGTTTCAGAGGAGAAGATGAAAATGTGATTTTTCCCATAGGGTCCAATGTTAAAACTAAATTACGCGCTGGCTGCCATGTTTTTTTTTATCAGATCAGAACGAAATGAGCTTTCTTTGTTAAGGACCTTCCATACATCATTCCTGTTAAGTTTGGTTGAATTTGCTTCAGTGGTTTCAGAGGAGAAGATGAAAATGTGAAAAGTTAACGGACGGACGACGGATGCGGACGACAGACGATGGACGACGGACGCCAAGTGATGGCAATAGCTTACACTGTCCCTTCGGGTCAGGTGAGCTAAAAAGGAAAATTGACTGCGATCATCTCAACAATCTGCATTGACGTTAAAGATTACGGTACAAATGAGTATATGGTTTATGTATCTCAATATTTTGAACAATATTGTTCTGGTCCACGATGTTGGATGATAAAAATTTTTGACACAAATTTCATCACCTTATTGTCTTCAAGAAATTTCTGGAAAGGAAGTACAGTGTATAGATGTGAAGATTTATTTTGCAATGAATAAATTGAGGATTTTAAGGTTAAATCTTATTGCGGCCAAGGATATAATATAATTTAAGTTAAAGAAACTTAAATTTACGTAATGAAATGACGTCTACGGTTGGTCAAGTAAAAATCCCGAGTAGTCTACTCACTCTGAGGTACATGCAAGGATATGCTGTCTCGACCAGTCTGCGAAAAGCAAAATTCCTTATCATTTAATAAAACCAATTTACAAACCTGTTCCGTAAAATGATCGAAAATAATTACATTTTATTATCTTTCCAGGTATTGAGATTGCTGGTACACTAGAAATAACAAATACCGAAGTCACTGTGAATTTACTTTCTGCATATGCGCATTTCGACAACTTATGTCTCATCAGTGCAGATAAAATCTAAACGTTTGGAAGACCATAAACTCAAAGATGTTTAAAAACTGACAGAGAAAGTGATACCACTGATGATGAAGGTGTAAAGAAACCCCTTTGAGTACATTTCAGAACAGTAATAGCAAAAGAAATTTTTGATTTTCACATTAATCTTCAATATTGTTATACAGTGTTTAAAATATTAGATACATAAGAGATATATGCCATCTTTGTTATAAAGAAGGTACATGTATGTTCTTTGCATTAGCATAAAGCTTCAAATGTAGATTACAAAAACAGCAATAAAAATGTTTTTCTGCCTTGCATTGCTTGTGTTTTATCATGCATACATGTGTACTTGTTCTTGGGGGAATATCTCACACTATCATACTTTCAGATTTTTTAAAGAAAACTTGAATACAGAGATTAACTAGATCGTATGAATTTCAGACAATATCAGGTTCGAAATAACGGAAGGAATAATATCATTTCAGTTACAGTTTAGAATGTAAAAAATGGATAACAGGAAACACCTACAATGGCTGAAAATTATAATCACATGCCACAATCTGCTATGTAACTACACATTAAGAACACGAATAAGACAAAAGCTGACAACGATAGGAACTCGGGACAGCCGGACTTGGTACCGGCACTAGCAAAAGTCAGTGGTAGGGTTAAACCGGTTTATGGGTACCCAAACCTCCCCTTTATCTGTCCCGTTTCCCTATAGTACAATAAATATACGAATAAAACCCAATACAGGTATATCACTAACTCCATGACCACAATCTTGAAAGAAAAAACGTAGTTATTCACGGAAAAAAACTGCTTTCCGTTTGTCACTCGCAATTAAAACAGATTCAAGCTTATATGTGACTGATTCATATCAATGTGACGAAAACGACTATACTAGACCGTCAAAGTATAAATAAGTTATTATTTATTCTTATAAACGATATGTGTCCTACAAATTTACATACGAATAAATAACACACAAAACATCAGGTATTCTTTGCTTTGAATACAGTACTAAACTGTCGCACTTGAATATATTTACATAAACCATAGGTCGCACCTACAGAAGACAACTGTCGCGTCTAAATCAGCCAAAGTCTCTGTATTTAGGTTAAAAACCAGATATCTTGGCAGACATCAGCGGAAATCTAACTGTTTTAACGACATATGTAGCTGTATTATATTTATATTTTGTGACAAGAAAATATGAAATTGTAAAGTAAATAACGGCTTATAAGATTTGTTTATATTCACATATTGAATGTACTTTCTATGTCAATGTTGTAACGGTTGGTTAGCTCTACAATTTACCCATATTCTACCTTTTATTACAGAAGTTAAAATGATTGAAATATAATTTCTTCCCTAAATTCCACTTTTATCGTCATACCGGATGTTTGTCATATTGCAAAATGAGGGTTACTTTTTTGTGCAAATTTATGAATATTCATAGGCAGTTATACCACGTGACCATAGAGAAGTTCCTGAATCCACTTTTATTATCTTTTTCACCGTATTCGACTCTAATTTTACCTGCACAAATAAAGTTTCCGGCGCGAATTTCATGAAATAAATGTGAAATCTGTGTAAATGTTGACAAAATTGGGACAATTTCATAAGGTCCTCATCAAAAACATGCATTTTTTAACATTCGTGGGAACTTTTATTTCATTTCTGTTGATGTAAGTAGGTATATCACTGAATTATTATTGTTAAACACTTGCATATTCTTTCATGACAAGTTGTTTACATCTTGAGATTACTTGACAATTTCAATTTCAAATCACAGAAAATCGACATCTTGCAATATCTTGACAAAGACAATACTACGCAATTCGCTTCAAATATTATTTCCTACTGGGAACCTTGAATTTTTAAGATATTTCATTCATTTGAATGTGTGGTGAAGGAGGGAAACGTAAACTGTACATTCTATTCATGTAAAACTGACATTTTTATAAAAATGTCCGGGCCCTTCATGAAAATGTTTCATTTCTTTTCAAAATGTATTTGATATTGTGACGCCATTTTGTCTAAAAATGGCGATATATGCAAATGAGCAGAACGGTAAGATTTTGCCATATGTTTCGTCATACCCACAATACATCTGATTACAGCAGTCACAGTCACGGGTTACATAAACCACCAATTAACTCGAGCCGCACTTGGGAAGCAGTGATTAAAAGTCTATAGAAATTTATATACAGATAAAATGACTATTTTATACATAATTATTTAATTGCCTATTTTCATAAATTGTTTAAGTAAGTATTTATCCTATGGAAATAGTCTTTACTGTTTCCATAGGTTAAACTCCGGCTGTCCCGAGTTCTTATCGTTGTTTACGTCTGTCTTTTGATTTTACATTATTGTGGTTTTTCTTGTGCTATTCCGCTGTACATTGTGTCAAGTGACTGGGTTTTCGGCGATTGTCGGTGTTTCTTGTTATCTGTTTGATTCTATTTTACTGACTTTTCTACCCAGGAAAACGTGTTTATTTTATTAGTTTTACGTATCTGTCGCAACTCTTGAATTAACATGGTAAAGTACATGATAATTAAGATCCTAATTTTAGTCAGTGATACATTATATATATATATATANAAGCCACGCGAGTTCTGTCGTGGAGTTATGAAACTAAACTTTATATCGTTTGATTTAATTATTGTTATATGCACATCTGTACCGGAAAACTCACATTACAGGCTAGCGATTAGTGCAGTGGAGGCAAGGTTGCATTTGAACAAAATGATTATATAACAGCATTTAAGGAATCTCTGTGCAGTTTGGTTCGATTTGCTTATAAAATGTAAGATGTTCAGTGTAAAGGATGAGTTGTAGTAAGACCGTTTTCCGGCCTACCTAGAATTTTGATTTAATATATCGCTATGTAACTAGTCCTACAATATAGAACCTCGCGCTGTTTCTTTTTCATATATACTGACTTTTACATGCAGCGCGAGGTCCTATCGTATATGTCCAAAAACCCGTAGCAAATGGGTTTTCACGAAACATTGTCATATAGTTTGTTCTCTGGTTTAGAATTACACTCCCAAAAATAAATTTATGTGTTTTACTGTTTATTGTAGTACCAAATCTTCAAAAACAGCAGAAAATCCCACTTGCATTCTTGAATATCAAATCGAAAGTTGGTAAGAATGAACTTGCAAAATCGTAGACAAAGCCATATAGATAAAAGCGTACTGCTATATCATTCTCAAATGAAGATCGTGCTTTTCACCATAACTACTAAAATTAAAAGCCTTTGGGTTTTTTTTTCCGTCGCTAGATTTATGATACCTGCAAGTCTTTTAGTAATTTTACTCAATTAATCCAAATATCCAAAAATAGACATCGTCTTTTTGACACGGTCCCGTGAGAAGAGTACCTTTTGTTGTGATTAATTCTTTTGTCATTATTATTTAAATCAATTCCTGACGCGTTTTACCTGGTGGGTCGTCCCGAAATGTTTTCACATCTTTGATTATTTTATACTACATACGGGAAATTGTACACCGAAATAAAATTAAAGAGACAATGGATTAATATTCATGATTAATAAGATTTTCAAATGTAAAATAAGAACTTCTCGTGCGAAATCCACTTCTTGCATGCATTTTATGATTAACTTCGGTTTTTAAAACACGTTTGTTCAAATTCGAAAATCATTGAAATAGGGCGAATGCTCTAGATATTGCACCGCTTGGGATATTATTTCATTTAGTAGTGTTGGAAATGATAGTCTGAATCGCAAGAGAGGTATGTTTTTTAATTATTTACATGTTTAGGTCCATGAAAACTTAAATATATTTAAAAACACGCCATACAGTCCAACAGGAAACGAATTTTATTTCCGACATGAAATTATGTTTGAAAGTGCTAATGGAAATTTTAAAGATCCGATATGACTTTACACTTTCAAAAAAATTAAAAAAAAATGTAAAAATCTGATAAAAACGTTAAATATGGAATAGAAGTGCGAAGTCATATATTATAGGACTAGCAATGTAACCTACAATATAGTTGAATAAAATATCAAATTGCGCATGTGCAAGTTACGTGATCATGTGATTATAGTAAAACAATAATACGTTTTAATTTATAAATCAATCAAATGAAATAATTACATTACTCGACAGCTTTAATGGTCAGTTATTACTTATAAACAACGGCAGTAGAATACCGGAGGAACAAGGGAAGCGAAGACCACAAAAATCGAAACCCAAAGACATGGCAAAAACGGCAACAGAGAAAAAAAAGACAAAACAAGGACGTGAGACAGGTACAATGCACGGAAGTAAAAAGACGACACCAAAAAACTAAGGCACTCATAGTGTGAACTCTCTTGAAACAGGGAGTGGCATTAGGTGCTTCGGAAGGGAAAGCATGTCCTACTCCGCTAGGGGCACCCGTCACACTATTAGTGAGTCAATCCAGAGTTGAGTCAAAACCGGTTATGTCAAATCCGTGAAGACTTGAAATCTATATGAAAATGTCCGTTTTCATTTGGGACACAGACACTTTATATCTGTCAATTGATTTATATATTGTCTAGAGCACAAGCGACCATTGGGTATAAAAACGGTGTTCTCGAATGCCACGTCCATTTCGTGTTACGATTTTAACATGTTTACATCGAAAAGAACAGACCGATCAACACAGAAAAACATCATTTGGAAAAGATAAGCATTGTACTGAAATTTAATTATATATAAGATAGGTAAATATCAATTTTAAATATTGAGGTGGAATTATTGTTTTTTTTGCAAATGAAGAATATTATACTGGTAAAGATTGAATGGGGAGAAGCACTCCCCTTTTGAAATATGTTGCCAAAACATATTGTGCGGTTATGCGGATGTAAACTTGGATTCTATTGGCTGATTAACCACCTGCTAAATAACCATGTCCACCCTACACAAGAAAATCAATAATCATGTTAATGTAGTGTTTCACCTACATGTAGACCAAAGTCATTCAAAAGCGTACATATGAGAATGTACATAAGGACAAAATTCACAAACATGCAGTAAGCATGGATAAATAAACATATCGTAATTAAAGTTTACTTCCACGTAATGTAAAACTAATTTCAGCCTGATATTTACATTAAAAAAATTAAAATGTGAAATACATCTACACTTGGAATAACATCTAAATTATATGAAACATTTTATTTGCATTCATTTTCAAAGGTTTTCGCTCCATGTATTACGAAAACGCCATGTAAACTTTATCATGTTATACAACATGAAAAATCAATACATCATTCGGCCGTGTATATTGTCCAGAGTACGCGGTCAGTCGACATAGCGTTTATGTGTATAATCGTGTAGTTGAATGTAGGTCATTTTGTAATGATCGTTTTCTTAGTTAAACACAAACAGGTTTGCATAACCGCACAAAAATGTTATCATGCATTGAACCAATCAATATGATTATTTAGATAGTGTCGAAAATGGTTGAACGGCGCGACCTGAAGGTCGCTTGCCGTTCAACGATTTTCGACACTATCTAAATAATCATATTAGTTGGTTCAATGCATGATAACATGATAACTTATAGAGTTAAATTTTTATTTTCATTTACAATTCAAATACATAAATACATGCTTTATGTTTTCAATCATGAAACTATTCGCGTTTTGTTTAATTTGTTTATTTTTGTTTATTTATTTGCAAAGTTACGCCCATACGGGCCAAGCAAATACAATTACAGAACTTACAAGACATACAAACATATTTTAGTCGCGACATGTAGTCCTATAATATATGACTTCGCACTTCTATTCCATATTTAACGTTTTTATCGGATTTTTACATTTTTTAAATTTTTTTTTGAAAGTGCGAAGTCATATCGGATCTTTAAAATTTCCATTAGCACTTTCCGACATGATTTCATGTCGGAAATAAAATTCGTTTCCTGTTGGACTGTATGGCGTGTTTTTAAATATATTTAAGTTTTCATAGACCTAAACATGTAAATAATTAAAAAACATACCTCTCTTGCGATTCAGACTATCATTTCCAACACTACTAAATGAAATAATATCCCAAGCGGTGCAATATCTAGAGCATTCGCCCTATTTCAATGATTTTCGAATTTGAACAACCGTGTTTTAAAAAGCGAAGTTCATCATAAAATGCATGCAAGAAGTGGATTTCGCACGAGAAGTTCTTATTTTACATTTGAAAATCTTATTAATCATGAATATTAATCCATTGTCTCTTTAATTTTATTTCGGTGTACAATTTCCCGTATGTAGTATAAAATAATCAAAGATGTGAAAACATTTCGAGACAACCCACCAGGTAAAACGCGTCGGGAATTGATTTAAATAATAATGACAAAAGAATTAATCACAACAAAAGGTACTCTTCTCACGGGAGCGTTGTTATTTTTGGATATTTGGATTAATTGAGTAAAAATACTAAAAGACTTGCAGGTATCATAAATCTAGCAGTACGCTTCTATCTATATGGTTTTGTCTACGATTTTGCAAGTTCATTCTTACCAACTTTCGATTTGATATTCAAGAATGCAAGTGGAATTTTCTGCTGTTTTTGAAGATTTGGTACTACAATAAACAGTAAAACACATAAATTTATTTTTGGGAGTATAATCAAACTATATGACAATGTTTCGTGAAAAACCATTTGCTACGGGTTTTTGGACATATATGATAGGACCTCGCGCTGCATGTAAAAGTCAGTATATATGAAAAAGAAACAGCGCGAGGTTCTATATTGTAGGACTAGTTACATAGCGATATATTAAATCAAAATTCTAGGTAGGCCGGAAAACGGTCTTACTACAACTCATCCTTTACATTGAACATCTTACATTTTATAAGCAAATCGAACCAAACTGCACAGAGATTCCTTAAATGCTGTTATATAATCATTTTGTTCAAATGCAACCTTGCCTCCACTGCACTAATCGCTAGCCTGTAATGTGAGTTTTCCGGTACAGATGTGCATATAACAATAATTAAATCAAACGATATAAAGTTTAGTTTCATAACTCCACGACAGAACTCGCGTGGCTTGTACATATGCTTTCTCTAAAACTGTGATATATATATATATAAATTTTATTTCGGTGTACAATTTCCCGTATGTAGTATAAACATAATCAAAGATGTGAAAACATTTCGAGACGACCCACCAGGTAAAACGCGTCGGGAATTGATTTAAATAATAATGACAAAAGAATTAATCACAACAAAAGGTACTCTTCTCACGGGAGCGTTGTTATTTATGGATATTTGGATTAATTGAGTAAAAATACTAAAAGACTTGCAGGTATCATAAATCTAGAGACGGAAAAAATAACCCAAAGGCTTTTAATTTTAGTAGTTATGGTGAAAAGCACGATCTTCATTTGAGAATGATATAGCAGTACGGTTTTATCTATATCGTTTTGTCTACGATACCAACTTTCGATTTGATATTCAAGAATGCAAGTGGAATTTTCTGCTGTTTTTGAAGATTTGGTACTACAATAAACAGTAAAACACATAAATTTATTTGTGGGAGTATAAGTAGTATATGGGGACAGTTCGCTTATGATTTGAGGAGGTGGATCAGAGGTGGATCACCGGAAGTGACGTCACCGGAAGGAACGTAGACCGGAAGTGACGTGATGGTAGTCATGTAACCGGAAGCGGAAGTCACGTGACCAGAACATGAAGTGTTTTTACTGCGCATGCGCAACCGGAAGTGGTCTTATTGGAAGCCCTTTTCGGGCCTATTAACCGGAAATGACGTGTTGGAACAACACGTGACCCTACAAGGGTCACGGTTGACCTTAGTCCATGACGCATGCGCGACCGGAAGTGGGCGTAGCCCCTGTTGTAGACCGGAAATCGGGTATGTTCACTAGTCAGAACGTCTCCGGCGTGGTCTCTCGGATGTTTTCGGAAGTTGTCGTTGTTTGTTGATCTGTGGGTGTCTTCTTTCAGGTCCGCGTTCATTTTTTTACTAAGGGAGATAACCTTTTCTACTTATTTCCCGTGTTTTTTATTTGTGGGTGTCTTCTATCACGTCCGCGTTCATCACGGCCATTCAAAGGGTTGCTAAGCACCTTGTTGGTTGCTAGGTCTCTTCTATCACGTCCGCGTTCATCAAGGGACATAATTCTTGCTAGTTATTTTCCCGCCATTTTTTTTAAAAGTTTGTTGATTTCGCCCGAGGCTTAGGCGAGATAACTCGTGATTTATTGATGTTTGTGCTAGTTTATATTTATGTTTACCAGTATTAAATACGACTCACGAGTACGTTTTTTGATGTGCTCGCGTGCTCATTTCACTATATTGCTGCTGCTGCTGCTGTGCTAGGTCGATTTGGCTGTTGCTGCTGCTGCTGCTGCTGCTTCTAGCTTAGAAAAGAAAAATTCAAAATGTGAATTTTGTGTGAATCCAGCCATTATCTACTGAATCCATAAAATGTCACTCTGCGTTTCACCAGACTTTTGATTGGCTATATCTGCATAGTTATAAGCTGTCTCACCCCTTCTTCCCTATCCCAACTGTCTTTGGTCTATCCTTTACGTAGATTTATTGTCTTCGATCGATAGTGGGCCACTATCCAATACTGTAGCAAACTATTTCTTATCTATAGCATACTTCTAAGCCTCTCTAGAATCATAGTCCTCTTCTTCTAACAATCGCTGAACTGCAATTTGATTGTTCAGTATTCTGTACACCTTCAATCCTTTTTGTCCCAAAACACAGCCGTTTTAATACAATACTTTTATTTAAATGATATTCCTTATTAAATGTCTAATTATATTTTTAACACTTACCATGTTTCGTTCTATCTTAAATACGAGTATACTTTTAGCTGTGCTCGCG
>MJUU01024189.1:23193-35148 GCA_002080025.1 Modiolus philippinarum
CGGAATGTATTTAATTAAATTTTTAGCAAAAAAGTGGGGGTCACTGTGCAAAAAATTCCAATGCATTTTAATGGATAAAATCAGAGAAGTTCAAAAATCTGACATAAAGTCAAAAACTTGATGAGTGACATGCCTTAATCAAACTATGAAAGTTCTATAGAATACTACTGTATCCAATTTGTATTGCCTGATTTGGGTTTCTTTTTATACTCCATTGTTGACACATTGATATACAATATTATTCTGAAGAACTTTGTATAACAGACTAAAGACAGAAGTTTTGAAGGGGGTTGAATATATTCATTGACAAATTGCAAATGTAATATGTAAAGGCTTCTAAATGAAATTTAGATTCAAACTGGACTTTATACATTTGATGTGTGGATGAAATTCCTGGAGAACACCATGCCTACCCAAAAGCTCCTGGCTTAATCACTGTGGTACAGGTGTAAAATTTTATATTTTGTCTCTTTTGTATTATATGTTTTGCCATGTTTAGATTTCATGGGTGTATTCTCTGTTTCAGAAAAAAATTATGGATAAGAAATTTTCAGTTTCAAACTCCACTCATGAACATGATAGCATCTCCAGGCTCCAGCTAAAAATTTATAATGCAAAACTGTACAAATATGAATACATCTAGAATTTATCTAGCAAAATAAGGCAAAAGTCATGAAGAAATCAAGAACATTAAGTAATACAGTAGAACTTCGATAGCTAGAACTGCAATAACTCAAACACTATGGATGCCTTGAACCCTTTTTGTGATCCTGTTGTTCTTTCAAGACTGAACATAGTTTGACCTGGATATCTTGAAGACCCCTTTGACTCAAACTGTTTTCATCGGTCCCTTAGGTGTTTTCAAGCCATCAAATTTCAACTGTATATATTTTAGCTTGACACGGATAGCACAGCCATTAAAATATTTTCTCTCAAGCTGTGTCTACAATTAGCTTGCAAAACATTGCCTTCTGCAAAATGATTGAAAAAAGATCACAGTATAATAATATTAAAACATGGTCTTAAGATAAGTATCATTGTATTCCTGGCAAAGAATGTAGAGACATTTTGATGAAATATATTTATGGGCATGCATTTATTGTCTTCCTCAACAGTAACAAGGGATCTGTGAGCAAATGCTCACTAGTAATACCCCCGCTCTCATCTTCCAGTCTCTAATAACCTGACAAAGTTGGTAAACAAAATGTAGTACCCTACAAGTCTTAAAATGTGTCCCACAATATGGCATGCCTATACAAAGCTTCTGACAAACTTTCAAGTTTGTATCATTTACCAATGCAGAGAAAAGTTATATGAAAGTTGTGAGGGACAGACGGGATGATGAAAATTATGAAAGTTGTGAGGGACAGACGGGATGATGAAAATTAAACTAAGACAGTAAACAGGAAGTAGCATTCTGACAAGTCTAAAAATGCATCCCACAATATGGCATACATGTACAAAGCTTCCGACAAAATTTCAAGTTTGTATCATAGAAAAAAGCTTTACGAAAGTTGTGACGGACACACAGAATAATGAAAAATTGACTAAGTCGGTAAACAGGAAGCACTTCAAGTAGCATCCCGACAGGTCTGAAAATGCATCCCACAAAATGGCATGACTACACAAAGCTTTTGAAAAAAATTTCAAGTTTGTATCATTTACCATTGCAGAGAAAAGCTTTAAGAAAGTTGTGATGGACACACAGAATAATGAGAAATCGACTAAGTCGGTAAACAGGAAGTAGCATCCCGACAGGTCTGAAAATGCATCCCACAATATGGCATGACTACACAAAGATTCTGACAAAATTTCAAGCTTATATCATTTACGATTGCAGAGAAAAGCTTTACGAAAGTTATGACGGACGGAATTACGGAATGACGGACACAGGTAAAACAGTATACCCCCTCCTCCGCCGGAGTGGGGGTATAATTATTTGTTGGATTGATTTTTAGGGGTTTTTTATTTGAAGCTGTCAAGCATTGATTGATTAGAGATTTATGTGTCCAGTGAGCAGTATTTCAGCAATTTCAGTACAAGAACAAGTTAATCAATTCATACAGATATAAAAGAAAGAAATTTGATTCATACAGATATAAAAGAAGAAAGGAATAAGTGGGTTGGGACAACCCTGGCATGGAGTTTTTGACTTCCATCAATATTTGAAAATGAGAGCAATGAATAGGGGCAGGAGATTTAACCTTTCTGTGACCAAAGGGGTCTCCTTTTATCAAAATGTATAGAAAGGAAATTTTTACTTCATGTAGCAAACCATTTCTCCATTCAGTTAATCTGACTTTTCTTTTATGTCCTGGAAATCCCTCATTACATGATTGATTCCCCTACCAACAACCTAGGGATGTCTTAGATCAGCTGTGTAGAAAGACCCTGAAAACGTATCTGGATTCTGGGAAAGCTTTCAAAACAAATTCTTATGTGCTCATATGTATTTATATATGAACAGTTCTATTAATTAACATGTTTACAAGATAATTTATTAGCAGATTAAAGTAATATACTTAAAGAGTATTTATAGCTGCAGCTGATAAAAAAGTAAATTGTGAGTCTTCAATAAAAGATGTGTGTCGCGTAAGGGGAAACGATTCACCGTATGTACCGAAATCACAGTATTTTTTATGACGGTTCGGTTTATGATATTGGAAAGGCCGTTTACAATACAAACAATACAGCTCTAATTACATGTGGACTGAAAAAAAAAAAAATTTTCAGCCTTCTTTTGGTGTCATTTCTTCTATTGCAAAATAAAAAATACCTTAAGCATTCAATTCATTCTGATTATTTGGATCTCCAGCGTTTCTTGGATGTCATTTATAAGCAACCTCAATTGTAATGGCGGCAGATTTGTAAGGACAAAAAAAAACAGTAAAATGTTTTTCGCAGTATGTATGGAAATGCAGGTAGAACAAGAGCTGTCGCCAAGTGGCAACCAGTGATACCCCACTCGATGAACCCTGAATCAATATGGCAAGTGCAAATTTAAGTGTGTGTGGACACAATACAGGTTTTGGACACAATACAAGTATGGACACACTGACATAATCCTTAAGAAAAAAACAGAAAGTAGTAACCTACTAATCATATAGAGGCTGGATACCAATTTTGAAATCAATCCCTCTCATAGAAGCTGAGAAAACTGCAACAACAAAAATCATGTTTCGCTATATTTCTAACATAGTCCACATTTCGTAAAACAAGAAGTACACATCAAACAGGACTTAAAATATGACGTTCCTTACCACTAATCATATAATGGCTGCATACCAATTTTGAAATCAATCCCTCCTATAGAAGCTGAAAATTCATGCTTCACTACATTTATTAACTAAGTCCACATTTGGTTAAACAGGAAGTAGATGTCTGACACGACTCAAAATAAGACATTCCTTACAACTAACTATAGAGAGGCTGCATACCAATTTTGAAATCAATTCCTTTTAAAGAAGCTGACAAAACTGTGCCAAAAATTCATGTTACACTACATTTCTTAACAAAGTCCACATTTCGTTAAACAGGAAGTGCACATTGGACAAGACTCAAAGTAGGATGTTCCTTACAACTAATCATATTGAGGCTGCATACCAATTTTGAAATCAATCCCTCTTATAGCAGCTGAGAAAACTGCGACGAAAAATTCATGTTTCACTACATTTCATAACTAACTCCACATTTCGTTAAACAGGAAGTACACATCCGGCAGAACTCAAAATAGGACCTTCCTTAAAACATATCACACTGAGGCTGCATACCAATTTTCAAATCAATCCCTCCACTAAGAGCTAAGAAAATTGTGACAGAAATTAATTTTTGTGCAGTGGATGGACAAACTAATGGATGGGCTAACGGACGGGCAGACAAGGTGAATGCAGTAAACCCCACTCAGTAACGAGTGGGGTTATAATAAAGCAATACATATCCTTTGCCAAAAAGGTGTATCATTACAACCCTAGTGTGGCCTGCACTGCTGTTGTCAGGAACACAAACAAGAACTGTCGCTGAATGGCAACCAAATATACCCCCCCCCCCCTCGTTCCCTGGATCGATATGGTAAGTGCAAATTTAAGTTTAAAGTTGCGCTTAAGAGGTAACCCTAACATAGGGAATCAACGAAAAGTCAAAGTCAAATTATCTCCCCTTCCAGGTTTCAGACAAAAATTATATTCCTTCATACACCTCCATATAGTGTCCTTCCTTTGTGTAAAGTTTCATCAAAATTCTTCAAGTGTTTTAAGAGGAGTTGCGCTTACCAGGTAACCCATAAAGAACACATACATAGCAGTGTTTTCCTTTTTTGCCAAATGAAAGGTGGTTGTTTTGAAATTGAAGATAGCCGGCTGTCAAAGCCAGCTTTGTAAATTTGTAGCATTCGTGTGCTGTATTTTGGTAATGTATATAAAAAACTGTAAATTTGATTACTTGATACATATTTAAGTAAATTAAGTAAATTAAAAGTATTTCTGTTTAGATTTGACAGTAAAGTTTTAATTCCATTCATATTTTATTTTATTATTATTTTTTAAAATTTTTAATGTGTATAACACACTTCTGCTTTCTATCCATGACCACGTTTTGTACATATGGCATATGGAACCCAAATATGATTTGTTTGTTGCAATAAATTGTTTGAAATCCTGTCGTATCTATCATCATCCCTTTGGTTTCGGACTCACTGTTTTGATCGTTTTTCTCGTACAATTATATTCAAATTGAATGTTGGTCCCCATTTTGACGATTTCTCCAACGGTTCGTTCTCTTTGCTTTAAATAATTTCATCCGGTATCGTCCCTTTTTCATTCTTTACGAAAGAAAACATCGATTCTTTTTGTTTTGTTTGGATCCGCCATTTTGTCTAATAAAACGACGGAACTACGTTGGTGCGGAACTGAAAAATATCTGTTTTTACCGACCACCTTGACGAAGGCAAAGGTGGTCGGCCTGCAAAAAAACCTGGTTGGCAAAGCCAGCTTAAATGGCAAATGGAAAACACTGCATAGGGAATCAATGAAAAGTCAAAGTCAAATTATCTCCCCTTCTTGGTTTCGGACAATAATTATATTCCTTCATGCACATCTCCATATACTGTCCTTCTTTTGTGTAAAGTTTCATTAAAATCCTTCGAGTGGATTAAGAGAAGTTGAGCTTACGAGGTAACTCATACATAGGGTATCAATGAAAAGTCAAAGTCAAATTATCTCCCCTTCCTGGTTTCGGACAATAATTATATTCCTTCATGCACATCTCCATATAGTGTCCTTCCTTTGTGTAAAGTTTCATCAAAATCTTTCAAGTGTTTTAAGAGGAGTTGTGCTTACCAGATAACCCATAAAGAACACATACATAGGGAATCAATAAAAAGTCAAAGTCGAATTATCTCCCCTTCCTGGTTTCGGATGCACATCTCCATATAGTTTCCTTCCTTTGTGTAAAGTTTCATCAAAATTCTTCCAGTGGTTTAAGAGGACTTGCGCTTACTAGAAGTGTGGACAGACAGACAGACAGACAGGGTGATTCCTATATACCCCCCACACTTTGTTTGCGGGGGTTGTAATAAGCAGGAGATGCTTACTCTACCAGTGCACCTGATCTCACCCATGGTTTTTATTGGGTCCGTGTTGTTCATCTTTGTGTGTGTGTGTGTGTGTCTTCATTTTTCTTTTCTATGCCATACTCATGTTGTGTCTCTGTTTCTTTGTTGTTTCAGATATTGCCATTGTCCTTGGATTATTCGTTTTGGATTGAAGGTTCGTTTCTTACATACTTTTCTGAGTTGTTAAACAGGAAGTAGATATCCGACAAACCTGAATTCCAAAAGCGCATTAGGGAATCCCATACTAAGGTCAAATATGAATTTTCATATGAATTTGTAGTTACTCAGAAAAGTGTTACGAAAATTTTTACTATTGACAGTATTAGTTGAAAATATTACAAGTTATTAAACAGGAAGTAGATGTCATTTAATTACCCATATACAAACAAAACTCGGTAACTTTAAATTTGAGATGTTTACCTTGAATATCAATTCATCTTCTGTCATTGAACTAAACAGCAATAAGATTTTATTTGCAACAGGCTTAACACAATTTTTCTGACTAGAGTTACCTCCCTTCCACAAATCACTGACATGACTCAGAATACTCAGAAGGGGGTTGATACCTATTCCACCAGCTATTAAAAGTAAATCGTGAGGAGGTTCATTGGGGGCAGGGTCATAGAAAACATCACCACCTGCCCGTACCATTACATCAATTCCTTCTGAACACTGAAACAGAAAATAAAAATATGCTACATATAGATAACCAAGAATGGCAACTGTTGAAAGTTGTAAACATTGTTCATTGTCTTCTATTAGTCTTTTTGTCCAGCAATAGATGACAGCGACTGTAAGAACTTTGTATTATTTAAATTTTATGTTTGTTGACAATCCCATATCCATTGGGTAATACAGACATTGCTAGACATCTAGCAATAAATACTGCTTAAACCAGTGCTATGGGCAGTCTTAATCTTACTATGAGGTATAAGCAAAGCTCATAATGCTAAGTTTCTTACCATAGACTTGATCATCAATCTGTGTTTGTCTATATGATTTATCTGTCCACTAGCTTAGGACACTAGCACTTTTGTTGTATGATGGTGATTGCAAGAGCACTTAATTTGCCAATTAATAAATGTTTGTTGACAATTCCGCATCCATGAGCTAAATAAACTATTGATGTGGCATTGTTAGACAATCAGCAATAAATACTGCTCAAACAGGTACTAGCCTACATGTGAATTAATTCCTGGTGTATATCTTCCAGATTATGTTGATTTCTACTCTCTAGGAATAAAATCACTAGTGCACTTCATTCTATCCCATATAATCCCGTAGGGTATTTGGATTGTGGAATAAATGCCCTATGGTAGTTATGTATTCCGGAATGAATGTTTTTGGCAGAATAAATACACTGTTACACTAGGAGTCATCTTAAACTTACTATGATGTATGAGTAAAGCTCATTGTTGAAGGCATCATGATGACTTCAAGATGAAAAACAACTATTATAAAGCGTTGTTCCATTACTTGTGTCTGTCATGTATTTTTAGAGACTTTGTCTCATGTGCATTTACTCCATATCCTTTCATTGTATATTTATCAAAGGGCAACAAGATGTTTGTTTTATATGTATATTTATTCAAATTCCCAGCAACACGCTGGTCAGGTGGTGTAGTGTTGGTTTTTGTAAAACCCCAACTATTAAAAATAAATAAAATAAAGGGCTATGCTGAGCGCAGCATGATACGACCGCAGCATGTCCACCACTAAAATTTTAACAAGTATAAACTAAAATGAATGTGGACACAGTAATTTGCTGGACACAATAAGGACATTGAAATATTAATGTACTGGACAAAACTAGTGAAAATAAAAATTAGCCCTTTTAATCCCTTATTTATAGGATATCGTAAGAACTAAGCAAAATCTGTAGACGACCAACTAAGAGCTTACATCAAGAGAAATCCAAAGAAAAAACTCGGATTGAAATCATATGAAAAATAAAGATTTCACATATTTTGAAATATTGCACTTTGACCCCTTATAGCTTGGAAACTGTAACAGCAAGGCAAAATCTATTGCCATAGTACTGAAAGCTTACAATGAGAATAATCTGAAGAAAAGAACCCATCAAAATCTGATGAAAAATAAAGATTTCACATAATTCTAATAATTGCAATTTTGGCCCCTTTGAACCCTTATAGCTCAGAAATGTTAAGAGCTACGCCAAATCCATTGCATATTGTTGAAAGCTTACAATGAGAGGAATCCGAAGTAAAAAATTCCATCAAAATATAATGAAAAATAAATATTTCACATATTTCTGATAATTGCAATTATGGCCCCTTAGACCCCTTATAGCTCTGAAAATGTAAAAGCTACGTCAAACCTGTTGACATACAGCTGAAAGCTTACAAAGAGAGGAATCCAAAGAAAAAAATCCCATCAAAATCTGATGTAAAATAAAGATTTCACATATTTCTAAAAATTGCAATTTTGGCCCCTTTGACCCCTTGTAACTTGGAAACAGTAAGAGCTACACGAAATCTTTTGACATACTGCTGAAAGCTTGTATCAAGAGGAATACAAAGAAAAAACTCCCATCGAAATCCGATGAAAAATAAAATTTTAGGAAATCTTCAAATTAGCAATTTGGCTCCTCATAGCTCAGAAAAGAATTGTCAGCTAGAGAGACTAAATGATAAATCCCCCTGCTGCCATCATCCAAGTTTTTCTCCATGTGTTTATATTCCAGTTTTGGATAAAATTTGGCTACTCTTTTTGTGGCTGTAATACACATATGATGCCCCTGAGGTTGGATATAAAACATGGACATCCAATTTCTAAGCACTAGATATAGCTGTCACTTTAATACTATGGGAGGTGTTGTCTGGAACAGCAGTTCCAGAACACACATTTTGTTAAATGGCAAAGTTCAACTACCCCTCAAAATCACAAATTTTGGCCAAAATCTTTGACATGACAATATGCACATCTTCTATCCATGCCTAATCACTATGCAAAGTAAAATAAATGTAGCATTTATATTGTGGGAGGAGTTAACCGGAATAACAGGCCCAGAACACACATTTATATAAAATGCCCAAATTCAACTACCCCTCAAAATCACAATTTTTGGCCAAAATCTACACCATGACAATATGCACATCTTCAATCCATGCCTAATCACTTTTCAATGTAAAATAAATGTAGCTTTAATATTGTGGGAGGAGTTATCAGGAATAACATAGAAATCAAAGCATGGAATGCTGTTAAGGCAGGTTCCTGGGTATTCCAGAAGTTCTGTAATTATTACTGTTTTGCTGAAATCTTGACATTTAATTTTTTCAAGAATTGACCCTATCAGCGTTTCTGGATAAGGGGGAGATAACTCCAACATACTTGTATAGGCTCTATTTGTTATAATGTAACAAATCGGTTATATGTTGATAAAAATGAATAAATGAATTAAGAAATAAAACAAATTGCCTATGAATCTTTTTAACTGTTGTCGATAATCAATTAACAGACATGTTTTACCTGACTGAATAAACATCCTGTGCTATACAGGTGTGTTAATTAGAACTGTACAGAAGATTGCCCTTGGGTGATTTCTTTCTAGTATTAATCCAATTATACCTCTCTAAACATGTGTATTATAATTTTTCTACGAATATTAAATAATTTTTAATCAAAATTAAGATTGAAAAATAAAAATTAAAAATACTGAGCAATTAAGAACATGTTATTTTAAACGAAAAAAATGAAAAATAGAAAAAATAATAAATGAAGAAATCAAAGTTTTTCAGAAAATCATTAATTTTAAAACCAGTAGTTTTATTCTTTTTTAATCACTTGTATGACAAAGAATGAAATATATCTAGTTTGTCATTATTAAAGTTTAAAATAAAAAACAGTATTCATCATCTTCACAAAATACTTGTATTCTCCTCCTTGAAAAAGAACCCTTTTTTCATGAAAGGATTAATGTTTTTTTTCCCATGCAATTCTATATGATGTAATAGATTCTGAAAGAAATTTAGCTATGTTTCAAACTTGATGTAACAATGTGAAAAAGAAAAATTAAATTCAAAACAAAAAAATGAAAACAATAACAAATTGAAACCTAGACCAACATTTCCTTTTTAAAGGTTTCAAGTTTTTGTCAATGGATGATTTTNCAAAACAACAATTGAATCCCACTTACAGTTTCAGAAAAAATTGTGACAAAAATTTCCATATATTGTACAACAAAGAAACACAATAACATCTCCGCAAACAGGAAGTGCTTAAGCCTTACCTTGAAATCAAAATAAACGATAAATTGGACCATAAGGAAGCTCTGTGCAAAACAATAATTGAATCCCACATACAGTTTCAGAAAAAATTGTGACGAAAAATTCCATATATTGTACAACAATGAAAAACAATGATGTCTCGGCAAACAGGAAGTGCTTATGACTTGACCTTGAAATCGGAATACACAAGAAGCTCTGTACAAAACAACGACTGAATCCCACCTACAGTCCCTATGACATTGACCTTTGACCTAATTTTTTTTTGCATATTTATGTTCCTATTGACTAGACCTATACACTTGCCAAGTATCAAAAGTCTACCTTATATAGTTCAAAAGTTATAGCCAAGGTTAAAGTTTCGGACAAACAGACAGACAGACAGACAGACAGGACAAAAACAATATGCCCCCCGATCCTGGATCTGGGGGCATAAAAAATTGTGACGAAAATTTCCATAATTGTACAACAATGAAACACAATGACGTCTGGGCAAACAGGAGGTGCTTATGAGGTAACATTAAAATCGGAATACACGATAGATTGGACCCTAAGGAAGCTCTGTGCAAAACAACAATTGAATCCCACTTACTGTTTCAGAAAAAATTGTGACAAAAATTCCATATATTGTACCACATTGAAAAACAATGACATCTCGGCAAACAGGAAGTGCTTAAGGCATTACCTTGAAATCGGAATATACGATAAATTGGACAATAATGAAGCTCTGTGCAAAACAACAAATGAATCCCACTGACAGTTTCAGAAAAAATTGTGACGAAAAATTCCATATATTGTACAACAATGAAAAACAATGACGTGTCGGCAAACAGGAAGTGCTTAGGACGTAAACATTAAAATCGGAATACACGATAGATTGGACCATAAGGAATATCTTAGCATAGCAACAATTGAATCCCTCTTACAGTTTAAGAAAAAAATTGTGACGAAAAATTCCATATGCTGTACAACAATAAAAAAAACAATAAAGTCTCGGCAAACAGGAAGTACTTATGCGGTAACCTTGAAATCTATATATACTCATCAGACCATCATGAGGAAGCTTTTGCCAAAATATGAATTCATTCTGTAAAGTAGTTGCTGAGAAAAGTGTGGTTACGGACGGACGAACGGACAAACGGACGAACGAACGGAGGTAAACCAGTATACCCCCACTACCATGTAGCGGGGGTATAAAAAGAAATGGGGTAAATGTCAAGTAGACAACATCCCATACCCGGGTTAAAACGACCCAAAACAAGAGCTGGCGCCGAATGGCAGCCTGATATACCCCCGCTCATTGAACCCTGAATCAATGTGGCAAGTGCAAATTTAATTGTATAGGAACACAATACAAGTGTGGACACAATTCAAGTATAAACACAATGATATAATCGTAGTAACCAAAATGTTCAACGATAACTGTCTGCACAACAATTGAATCTGCCTTACATTTCTAAAAGAAATTGTGACAAAAATTCCATAAATTGTACAACAATGAAAAACAATGACGTCTCGGAAAACAAGAAGTGCTTATAACATAACCTTGAAATCCGAATACACGGTAGATTGGACCATAAGGAATATCTGTGCATAATAACAATTGAATCCTACTTAAAGTTTCAGATGAAATTGTGACGAAAATTTCCATATATTGTGCAACAATGAAAAACAATGATGTCTCGGCAAACAGGAAGTGCTTATGACTTAACCTTGAAATCGGAATACACGATAGATTTGACCATAAGGAAGGTCTGTGCAAAACAACAATTGAATCCCACTTACAGTTTCAGAAAAAATTGTGATGAAAAATTCCATATATTGTACAACAATGAAAAACAATGACGTCTCGGCAAACAGGTATAATCTTGAAATCGGTATACACAATAAATTGGACCATAAGGAAGCTCAGTGCAAAACAACAACTGAATCCAACTTATAGTTTCAGAAAAAATTGTGACGAAAAATTCCGTATAATGTACAACAATGAAAAACAATGATGTCTCGCCAAACAGGAAGTGCTTATGACTTGACCTTGAAATCGGTATACACGATAGATTGGACCATAAGGAAGCTCTGTACAAAACAACAATTGAATCCCAC
>MJUU01024189.1:40598-53802 GCA_002080025.1 Modiolus philippinarum
GTTCTCAATTCAGAAGCACCTGTAACTGCCTAATTAAGCTTGATTTCTCTTTAAGAAATTAATCTGCAAAGTTTAAAGTGAGCCGATCAAAGTACTTCGCCTTGGACACAATATAATGACATTTCATGTGTCATTTATGATGAAAAATAAAACTCAACACAGAATCTTTTCCCTGTTTTTTTCTGACAGTGTAGACATTTTTCGAAACAAAGCTACCATTTTTAGTGCTTGGCTGCATTATTTTTTTTATAGTCAACACAGAATCTTTTCCCTGTTTTTTTCTGACAGTGTAGACATTTTTCGAAACAAAGCTACCATTTTTAGTGCTTGGCTGCATTATTTTTTTTATAGTATCTTAGTTAAAAGATGAATCATTTGCTAAAATTGAAATACCACCCCTTATAAGGAAAACTCTTAATTCTAGTCTAATTAAATATCTAAACCACATCTTTTTACAGCTATTTGATAGAGGGCATATTTAGATATAACTAGAAGAAAATATTTTTCAATTTGGTCTGTTTTTGAAGAAATTATTGCAAAATAAGTTAGACAGATGCTGTTTTTTCCCACTGTCAGACACTTTCAAATTAGATATGAGGCTGAAAACAAGCTAAGCAAAGCATTAAGTAACTTAAATTTAAAGTCCAAACATGGCTGAAAGCACTTACAAATACATTCAATACTTTATTATTTAGAACCTAGTAAATGGTTAAGTAAAGCGTCTATGGATGGGACATAACTGAGCATATATGTTCTCATGCATATTATTTTTACTTGCTCAGACATCTTATTTACCATATTTTGATAGGAGACATATTTAGACAATACCTAAAAAGATTATTCTTTATATGGTTTATTTTTAAAGAAGTGCTCGGATGAGTTGCTGTCTTTACTCTTTTTTTTAAGACACTTAAGAACAATATAAAGGACAAAGAACAAATTATCAAAGCTCATATTAGCTTTAATTTTATGTTTAGACATGAACAAAAGTAAATACAGATTTTTTCAAACAAAAACATTCAAAATTTAAATACATTTATAATTTATAAAACCATGATCAAAATGTCTACAGATGGGACAAGCCTCAGAAATATGGAATTTGTATTGGATAAACACAATGTAAAACCATTGTAAGGTTATCATAGTATAATATAAAGACCATTTTGCTTCGAAACGAAACTGTATTATATGTTCCGTGACATTAGCATTTTTGAACAACTTAAAATGAATTTCAGCCAAGACCTGTGCACTGATAAAATAAAATTTCACGTAATATATATTCAACTGCATCAGAAATACAGCTGAAATTGTAAGAAAACCTTTTTTAAACACTCTGTAGTATTTGTTTGTTAAAATGATTTTATATAAAAGTCCAAGTGAAGAATTTTTCAAGAATTTGAATGTGTCTACGGATGGGACAAACCATAAAAATTGAAGCCTCCTAGATAATAAGTCAAATCACTTCATATTTTACTATATTCTTTCAAATATCTACCATAAATTTTACCCTTACTTTAAAAACAAAAAATAACAAGTATAATTTTCACAGTATTTTGAACAATTCACAGTCACAATAAACATGATAAAAACTGAGGTTTTGGTTTGTACACAATTATATACAAACTTTTCTATGCAAATACTTCTAAATGGTTTTAGTTTACGGTACATTTAATTAAAAAAAAAAACAAATAGTGCAGTACTAGTTTCAAAAACTATGAGCCAGTGTGTGTTTTTAAGTGTGTCTACGAATGGGACATATGTCTATGGATCACATTTTGTGTCATAAAATTTTCTTGTTGGAGAATTTTTGTAAAACTATCTGTTATTCATATAGTACAACTAACTTGCAAAAAACAGAATGGTTTATTTAATCAGCCTAAAAGCATAAATCAAAGTAGCATGTGTGTCTACATGTGTCTACGGATGGGACAAAAAACCCTTCAGTTTTTAAAAGAGCACCAATTCTGTCATAAACATCTGATTAAAATAAATCGTTTAGTGTTGAGTAAAGGAAGCCTTGAAATGTTCTTAAAAAATATAGTTGTATTAAATGTTGTAATTTAAAATACAGATTTTAACTCATGTAGCAACATTTAAAAAAGCCCTAAAGAGTGTAACGAATGGTATGTTCAGTCTTTACGGCATAGCTCTGGCAAATTTGATCAGATTTTCACAAAATAACTTGTAATAGAAAGCTGAATAAATTTCACACAACAATAAGAGTATTTATAAACAATAAACTCATAATGTTGAGTGCTATATTATTTTGAAAAAGGGTGTTTTTAAAATGACACATTGTAACGATCATTTTTGGGTGATTTTTGGTCGAAAAAAATGTAAAAATTGAAAAATTGGGAAGTAAGACCAACACCAAATTTTTTTCTTTCGATACAATATGTATGCTTCGATTCCTTCTAGTAAAAAAAGGGAGAATATTATGCTAATGTGATAAAGATATAAGCTAGTAACGAGGTTCAATTTGAAAATGTCATTATATTGTGTCCAAGGCGACTTATCAGTTAGAGCACAACATGTAAAAAAATTGCCTTAAAATTGAAAACAAAGTCCCATAACTCTTGCAAGAAAAATCAAAATTTCACGAAAAAGTATACAGATCATGAGGTCATTACGTCCAATACCTCTACAAAGTTTGAAGTGAATTGGCCAAAGGGTTGTCAAGTTAGAGCGCCACATGTAAAAAACTGCCTTAAAATTGACGTATAAAGTCCCATAACTCTTGCAAGAAAAATGGAAATTTCACAAAAAAGTATACAGATCGTGAGGCCATCATATCCAATCCCTCTACAAAGTTTGAAGTGAATTGGCCAAATGGTTGTCAAGTTAGAGCGCGACATATGAAACGGACGGACAGACAGACAATCGGACATCGGTATACCATAATACGTCCGTCATTAGACGGGCGTATAAAAACCCAACACTTAGAATTTTTAACCCGTCCTACAAAAACAAGGAATATTCTCATGTACATCGCGATCTTTGCATGTTTTTGATCGTAACAGTATCATTTTGCAGTTATGTATGATCATTCTTGATCTACATGCAAAACTTTAGAGATATTAGTTTTCAAATAACAGAGAAATTGTATAATTTCCATTATCTAAACAAAGTGAAACAGACTTTAGGTCCTTGAGGGGAATGACCTCTTAGTAAATTATATTTCTAACTCAGATTGCTTGAACAACATCAATAATTCAATCTTTAATTGAAAGACAATTTTAAGGCTATCCTGAGTTCCTATAGTTGTTTAAATTTGTATTTTGTATTTTACATGTGTAGTTTACAGTTGAATTATGACATGTAATTGTGATTTTCTACCATTGTGAGTGTTTCCTGTTATCTTTTCTTCGCAAAGGAATACTATAATAAATTCATTGTTCCAATGGTTAGTGTAAGAGTGGTTTCATTCCAAAAGTGTTTTCATTCCATTTGGATAAAAAATCACATGGACAGTATTTCCACAATGCTCAACTACAATACTCAATAGTGAATACTTAACATAAACTAAACAACATGGTAGAAATACTATAAAGGTATTTTACATATCTGCCATAATCTGGACACTTTACATTATGGAATCAAAAGTACGCTTATTAGCGCTTAAACAACGTCAATAATTCAATCTTTAATTGAAAGACAAGGCTATCCTGAGTTTCTATAGTTGGTTACACTGCAAACTTTATTGTTTTATGTGGTTATGAATAGCCAGTGGAGTTTTTTTTGCAATTTTGGTTTATAATTGACACATTTCTTGATGTTTGGTCTGGATTTTCCAACATGATCTTGTTTCTTACATTGTTTCTTGCACTTTCAGCTGTCCTTTCCAAATGATCACTTTTTGCTGTCATAGTTCTAACAGTAAAACCACTACAATGAAGAAAAATAATGCTAAAATAAAAGTTATTGATTATGAACAATTGTCTACATAATAGCAGGCGAGGAAGTGGTTCACAAAAATTGTCTCCCCTGTAGATTTGTTTACCTGACATCTCCTCAAATAAACAAGATGTGTGATGACACAGCCACGGTAAAAAAAAGTCAAATTTCTAACATTTGCGGTATTTTTTACATTTCACATACTATGTATCTTATGCTGCAACAATCGCTTTATGGTACAGATATATGAGAAATATACAAATGTCGTTGATTAATTCATAAAACATTGTTATAAAACCCACTTGATAAAACCAACTCTATCTGATGGTCAAACTGTATGATAATAAAGAAAAAATTTACCCACCCTCAAAGGGCATGGGCAGACACAAAATTTATGAGTATTATTAAATATATAATTATGAAGCGTATAAACCATATAAAACTGATTTCTGCATATGACCTTTTTCAGGATCCACTTTTTTCAAGTTTGAAAGTAGGGAGAAAATGGACTTTTCATTATATTTTTAGCTCGTGAGTGATTTGTACTCACTGTGAAATAAATATATGGAGCATGTATTACTTTTAGTATTTTCATTCGTTAAATTTCAAGATTTTCGGACATGTGTTAATTAGTATTTGAAAAGTAATATAAGGGTGTATATCATTTCGTATTCTTCTAGGGTGATTTGTTGACAGTTTCGTTTTTAGACAAAGTTGATTCCTGAAAGTTACCTCAGAAAGATTGCATAGGAAATAAAAATTTGATCGTGTTTGAGCTTTTATTCTGAAGAAACGCCACAAAGGGCGGACATAAAAATTTGCACATAGATTGACAGGGATATTGGCAATCCGTACATAAATTGTGGTCAAAATCTTAAGATAGCTTTTTTGGGGATCCACTTTGAAAGATAGACACTAAATTGACCCTTTTTGCCGATTTGTGCATTGTATGTGCATCCATACGTTCACCTGCGATAATCTACTTTGTGTCATATAAATTCACAATCAAATTTTTTTCATTGGAAATAACTTTTATAATTATGCATCTATGGTAAACAATTCAAAAAGTAACATTTCTACCTCATTTAAACGAGAGCACAATTTCAATTGTTCTATTTCATCTACTTCCCCGCCTGATAGTAGTGTTTCCTGCAGCAGATTTTGGCATGCAGTGACACCCTGCCGTTTTCTACTGACGCCCTGCCCTTTTTTATTTTCATTTTTGGTGCCCTGCCCTTTTTCAATATCTGTGCCTTGACGCCCTGCCGTAAATTAACTGAAACTTTTTTTTCTTTAGAAAATCGTCAAAAATTGAAGCATGATCACTATTGACCAAGTGAGAATCGATGTGATCCTTATTTGAGTCTAGACAATAGATGCGATTCCGATGAAGGAATTATTACTGTCATAAAATCAATAATGTTTACGACATTAATAATGACTTTTTCAACAATAGCATATATTGTATTGACTATCATAATGACCTCGTCTATCCTCATGGTCGATAGTGATGTTCATTTCCTTTGTCAGTTTATTCTATTTGTTCAGATAATACTTTAATTACGCCTGTCATACTAATTAAAGGATTAGTTCAATTGTAAACAAACACTGTCGGCACTTTTGTTTACCCGAGTTATAAATTACCACCTGTCAATCAGAGATAAAACTGCTTATTTTATGTCAATTTCTCATAATCATTATTCTTTTGAGACTGTAAATCTTTCTTCCATTAAAATTTTCATAAAAACTCCCCGTTAATTGCAATGAAATTTTATTTTGCAGATCATGTTTTTTGAGAAGTGAGTTATTTCCCTTTAAAATTTGCCTTTAACTTGTGGGATTTTATTTTTTATAATATTATTTATACTTACATTTGTATTTATCAATTAAATGGAAAAATAATTTGGTTTCAAATTTAAAAGCTTAAAAAAGTTTTTAATAGGAAAAAGAAGGGAAACGGGGAATGTGTCAAAGAGACAACGACCCAAAGGGGAGTAATAACAACTCAAAGCCACCATAAGATCTTCAATGAACGGTGAGGAAACCCCACAGATACCCAACGGCAGGTCGGAGTTGGCCCCTAAATAAGCATCATTCGTTTGTTACTTTGCAAAACAATTTTTATAAAATTAGGAAAATATGGTAAGTTTTGCTCCAAGTCAAATTAGCACTTGATACCTTTATGAAACCAGTATCCAACAGATTATGCCTTCTCAAAAGCTTATGAAGGGGAACATCTAACAAACCCAAATCTGTGAAATTGTAGAATTATTAATGGTACTATCTTACAAGTGACCTCTTAAAAGGTAACCATCTGTAAAATGTCTATAAATCTTAGTCAGTCATTATGTATCAGCAGGGGTCCATTTACACATCTTTTTTTACATGCTGCAGGTGTATTGTACTGTGCTTTCTTTAATATTGTAGTCATCAGCTGTATATTATTAAGTAAATATGAAATGTTGTTTCCTTAATTGCGAAAATGGGCATTCACTATAAAGGTGCCCTAATAGTGTAATTGATCACGCTTTATGTGCCCTAAGGGGAGAAAATTACCATGCCCTTTTTTCAAAAGCTGCAGGAAACACTAGATAGGGGTATTCTAATGTATAATATCTGATATCTTATATCCAGTTGTTTCACAGATATAAGTCTGATTTTGCATACCATTCAAATAAGTGAAGCAAAATCAAATGATATAAAGGAAAAGGGAATTTAGCTACATGTAGAAGTAATCTGCATAGTTGAAAATGTACATATAACTGCATGCAGAAAGTGGTTGCAGGACAGACCTGAAATTCACCTACAAATGAAATTTCTTAGTTATCAAGCAATACAATAAATATGTATCTCAAACTTATAGTCCTTCAAGAGCAACCAAAGACCAATTTTATTGGCCATTTGATTACAAATTCTACAGATTGACAACTTAATTGCTGTTGAGAAACTGTAGAATTGGTTAAAAAAAATTGAACAATTGGTACTTACCCCAGCAATTGTTGTGTTAGGTGATGAACTTTGTTTAGGTTCGATCATTTATAAACTGGATTTTTTATTACTATTACAGAGGTGAATTCATGTTTTTGATTATTTCAAACAAATTTTTAAACTGTGAAAATTTTTGTTTTCACATGTATAATCAGATTAACATTTTTTATTTATGGTCTCTTCATGTACTTTTGGAGATACTGTAAATCATTTTTTTGTATTATTTTGGTATCAAACACCATATCAGTAATTTGGCCATGGGAGGTAATAATTTTACCAAGAGAGGTTATATTCCCCAAAAATTATCTCCCATCAATAAAACAGTGTTTTTCACATTTTCACCCTCAAAATGTTATGCATGATTAAATCTTTGTGGGCATATCAAAATTTGTTAGAGTAAATATCATGTGCTTTTATTCATGAACTATTTACATAAAAACAATACAAACTCTGCAAAATTCAAAACAGGAATTTCCATCACCTAGGAAGGCTATTATTAAATATGAAAATAGTTCAACATGCTCATTTACCAGACAAAAGATTTTTTCCAGAGGTGAGTATCAATTTCTCAATTTGGTAAACCAATTCTACAGTTTTTAGCAACAATTTAGTTGTCAATATGTAGAATTGGTAGCCAAATGGCCAATAAAATTGGTCTAAGCTTATGCTTGAAGGACAGTAATTCCTTTTGTGAGTTACAGTGCAATTCAAAGCAAACAGGCAGTGGTTGGTACCATGACAGACTTGAAAATTCCTTACATATTTACAACTTATTATTATCAAGCATGACAGACCAAATGTAAAAAAAAATCCCAATCATAAAAGCAAGAAACAGGTTTTAGAATGGTGCAAAAGCAAGTCATTCCTCCTTTTTGGACCTGCTGATTCAAAAACTGTACCCTAATCTGAGGATCAACTTGCCCAGAAAAATTTTCATCAGGCTGAATTGACCAAACTTTCAAAAGATCAAGGAAAAAGCCACAGATAATATCAAACTGGCTTAACCATGCAAGTCTCACATCATGTCACAGAAGACAATGATTCAAACAAGGATTTGTAAAGTGAGAAATATTTTAGCCTTGCATTATAATCTGATGTGTACTGATATCTGGATATCTTTAATTAGGACGATCACCTACAAAGGCTACAATGCATTTCATCATGTTCATGTACAAAAGGTCTTGTTCAAATTTATGTCAATGATACCTTAATCAAATAGCCTTGAAGTGCTCAAAATGTGAGTCAAACCACATTTGAGATGATTAGAGAAGAACAAAAAACAGTCTAAACATAACAGTTTTTGTCTATTTATCTATCTTCTAATTTCCACACTCAGTCACTCAGTAACTTCTTTGACTACAATAAGCTGGCATACAATGTACATGGCTTTAAAATTTAATTTACAAATGTAGTGAAAAATCAAAATTAATTTACAGTGAACATTTTTTTTATTTTTCAAATTTATAATAAAACTATGTACTGGTACATGTACATGTCTTGCTGTTTAGTATAGGTGTACAAGGGCTGATGTGGATATCTGCTTGAAGCTGTCAACTGTTGGACAAAGGACTGCTGATAGTGTGAGCTGGTTCCATTGTACTATACGTCGTTTTCGGGATCCCTTCATTCCCGGAATGACGTAACATCTTTTATGACGTTCCCATGGCGTTTTCAGGTTCACTCACATTTCCGGTTTATTGCATTTCCAACACACACAACGTCAATGCGTCTCAGAAAGCCTACCTAATTTGTTACAAAAGGGAATTTTACTTTCCCCGTGAAGATGAGTATTTGTTCTGAATGACGTTATTTTTATTTGCACTTTTTTAAAAGATTTTCTCCCCAGTTCAATCGACACAAATAAGACGAAATTGAAGTTCACTTCCAAACCTAAAAATATTGTGTTATCCTGCAGAAAGTGCAGTCATGTTACTGCAGTTCTTAAATTCAAGCTTCACAATAAGAATGAATGAAAAAAAAACGACTTTTTACAACATTATATAGTGGAACTTGTCCAATAAGATATTGTTATTTACAACAAGTATGAAGCGGAAGACGTCAAGCACCGCAACGTCAATATTATCCCCTGACAAATTGCTAAAATAAGTATGTTGTCCCGTAGTAGATCTTTATCTCGAAAACGACATATTGTATGTGGGTAGGAAGTAAATTATCAGAATCTCTGTAGATATGTTTTAAGTGATAGACATGTTCGTATCTGGTATGGCTATCAGATGGTATGAGTAGGTTTGTTGGATAAATTTTGAACTGATGCCCGTAATGGTGGATGATTTAATAAAATATTAATAAACTGGTTTAAATTTGTCTTTATTGTTATGTTACTGTTGGCCATTTTATGTGGGTTCCATATGCAGGTGGTGTATTATAATTTTGTTCTTACCATGCTTACTAATGACATGTCGTAGGAGTCGGAAATTTTATCACTATTTCATTTCAAGTTAAATCATGAAGCCACACAAATTGAAGTTTCATGAATGTAGCTTCATATTTTAACTTGCAATCTTGGTACTTTCAAGTTCCTTTTAAAATGTGTAGTTGTCTCCTCTCATTTGTCTGTATGTTTATTCCATTTGACTTTGAGATCTGACTGTTTTGTTGTTCCTAAGGGACCATGCAACCATTTAACTTGAAAGGGGGGCGGGGTTATGGTTTTTTTTTCTGGACAGAAAATTGTTTTCATTTTTTTTTTAACTCGTATCAACAAAATATTTTGGGGGAAATTAGCACTATTTTTGGGGTCAGAAAGTCTCCTTCAGAATATTTTTTTCATCATATTTGCTGCCAAAATGTTTTTTTTAAATATAATCAGCTTCAGACTATTTTTTTTTTAGAAAAACCATAGTCCCCCTTCAAGTTAAATGGTCCGTCCCTAAGATTCTGACATGATTGGCATGAAGGATGCAAGTTTCTTTTTTAAGCAACACTAAAACCAATCCCAAAAGATTGTGGCATATTTTTCCTAAAACAAAGATAAACCTTTTGAACTGAAATATCTTCGGTTTTCTTCTACACAATAAAGATAAACGTGTGAAGAGAACTTTGCTACCACTCATATCTAAAGGACAAGCAGACGATTTCGTAATCACGGAAGTTTACATATCATGTCATATGTCCGCAGTAAATAAGACATTTTATCAAAATATGAAATTTAGAATTAATGCATGGTTTATAGTTTGTTTTATTTTCTTTTTTATTAACAAATGCTTGCTTAAAATAGGTACAATTTCACATTTTTGTTTAATATTCCTTTTCCTCGAATTTGGTTAATCAACTTCCTGTTTTGAACGGCGAGGGACGAAAAAATATTTCAGTTGGCGTTTGTTCTTTCAGAGAACATCAAAATGGGGAAAGGATTCAACAATTATATGACCAAGAAGTTTTTCCATCCTTCGAGCAAAGAAAACATCAAAAGAGTAAAAAAAATTTTCTCGTATAAACACTGCTATATATCAAATGCAGACCTGTCAAAGTATGAAAGTTTTTTTGCTTTACATTTGCCAAAATAATTTTGTCAAAGATCATTCATAGGAATTAAATCAAAAGATCAAAGGGATTTGTCGCAAATTTTGATAAGCGTCGCGTGAGTGTCACATGGATCGTGTTACACTTGACAGGTCTGCTAATGCAATATATAGATAATTTTGTGATAACATCACAGCTATAATTTGACCAATCACAGAGCAGATAAAATTCACCGGAAGTCACCCGGTGATGGTTAAAATCGAGATAAAGCCTGTTTTATGCTTAAAATAACGAGGAGAATTCATAACATTAATCTTTAAAAATAATTTTGAAAGAATAAGAATTTGTACTCGAGTCTTTTCCATGCAATTACCATTGATTTCCCAATGTTTCACATCCTCAAAAAATCGATATCCCGTATGTACGGAATTATCTATTAATACAAAACTTTCGAGTCCGGTAAATCAGCCGCCATCACATTTCCGCATATGTCACTTCCATATCGAATGTAAACTTCATCTGCTTTATTCTGCTGTTTGCCAACAGTCCAACAGCTAGAAGATTGAAAAATTTCTGGTAGTGTTAGTGACATGATAAGTTCATTAAAATGGAGAAGCCTAGCAGATAGACGAACAGACACATGCCTTGTCATGCTATACCAGATCTTGCATGAACAAGTTGCTGTACCAAAAACAGACAGACTTATTCCACCACTCAGACAGGCACGGAAAATGCACCCACTCTCTTTACAATTACCTTCCTGCAGAACACATTAAAGACAAAACTCAATTTTCCCTTGCACTAAAGGCTAGAACCATAAAATATAGGCTAAAACGAGGAATGGCAGAAATAAATACTACTATGTTCTGTTGAACGTTTACTACAACTCTACTTCTGCTGACGTTGCAATACAAACTGCAAAGTAGCGGCATACAACTAAGCGTAAATAAAGTTCTATACTGCCTTCATGACATATTGGAGGCCGGAAAGAAGATGTACGAGTTAAAATAAAATCTAAGAAATAAAAATACTCAATTGTCTCTCAAATCAATACAATGTAATACTATCAACTGTTCATATATGCACTGCACTTATACCTATCACTTAATCAAGTTCAAAGGCCATGTGTCCATTTGTGAATTTTCTGCTTTGCCTGTTTAGCAGCTTCTTGTTGTGTTTTATCATGTGTTGTCTTTTCGTCTTCGTCTCCAGTTTCGCTCATAATTCCAGTTTCACAGTTCAATCGGATATAGTTTTACAATGGGTCATGAAGTTCTACCAGTGTTTGTTCTCACTATTACAGCTCTAACATGTCCATCATTTCCAGTGATTAGTTCCTCGACCACTGATAGTTTCCATCCATTCCTAGGTTTGTCATCTTCAATGTGCACAATATCTCCAACACTAATTATATGCTTATTGTCACCAGTTACTCTGTGGAATTCTCAAAGTGACATGAGGTATTCCATTTTCCATTGATTCCAAAAATTATCAATGTTAAGTTTTTGCGTCTGTGCACGTTTACAAATATCAAGTCTTCTACTGTTTGTGTTCATGTTTATTAAATCACTTTAGGGGTATGGTGTTCCGTTGATTCGTCGTCCGTACAGTAAGTGAGCAGGCGTGAGTGGTTCTTCATCTTCAATCCTCATAGAAATATAGGTTAATGGTCGATCATTTATAGTCGATTCAATCTCAATTAGAATGGTCTGAAGCATTTCCAGAGTCAAGTAAGATCGTCCAAGAGTTTTCCTAAGACACGATTTTGTCACACCAATCAAACGCTACCAAAATCCTTCATACCAGGGAGCACGTTTTGGGAAAAATTGCCAAGAAGTTCCAGATTTAGATAATTCCTTCTGGATACTTGTTGATTTTGTACATAGGGGTAAATTGCTGTTTTTAGCAAATAACTCAAAAACCGTTGCAGATATCAAAAATCTGACATGGGGATAAAATTGTTCAGAATGATGAGATCTATCTACCCTGCAATTTTGAAGAAAATCGGAAAACCCGTCTCAGAGTTACATCCCTTTTTTGTTAAATTTTCAAAATTTATGCATTTTTTATTTTTTATTTCAAAAACTGTAACAGATAGAGGTGAAGTGTAAATTGCAAAAATGTTCAGCATATCAAGATCTACATACTCTGAAATTTTGAATAAAATCCAACTGCCTGTGTTGTAGTTATTGACTCTTTTTTTCACCAAAAAAAAATGGCTATGGGTTATTTCCCTTTAAATTCTGCTTTCAAATCTTCTTTGGTTTACTTTTCTCTTTTAAGTTTTAGAGAAATTTCCTGCTATCACTTTATTAAAAATAATTATTTGTTACATAATCAAGAGCAGAAAAAGTGTTTTTGTACAAAAATTTACATTTTTTTGCAAAAATACTTTCATAAACTATACTTATTTCACAAATTAATAATAATTGTATATTGTATCATGTTGTTATGTTGTTTGCCCACAATGCATATATCTCTCCCAGATAAATATTGAAGTAGCATTTTAACATCAATGCTTGCATAACATTATAACTGACTTGCATGGCTATGCCATGGTGATCTTCCTGCCATCACGTCTATTGCAAACTTTTCATTCTAACATCTTCCTCTCTGAAACCTGCTGGGCCATTTGGAACCAATCTTGGGCACAATGATCCTTAGGTGGCCCGTTTTAAAAAAATGTCTGGCAAGTCCATATCATATCCAAGATGGCCGCCAGCAGGAATGCGGCTTAATATTGGGCCCTATAGGAAAGCATTCAAAGATCTTCTCTTTAACCAATTGGAACCAAACTTGGTCACAATAGTCCTTCTGTGGTCCCCTTTAAAAATTTTGT
>MJUU01024189.1:73420-92188 GCA_002080025.1 Modiolus philippinarum
AATGTGCCATAACGAGGCGAACTCTGTAATCGTTGATTACCTATGTTTACAAATTAGGAAATAGTCCTACCCTTGTTTCTATCTCATTGGTACAGACACAAGCCTTATACTGTGAACATGACAATTCTAGTTTCTCTACGATGTTGATTAATTCAAATCTCTGTATTTCAACAAAAAGAAATCAAAGTTCATATTCAATGAACTTAATAGTCCAACATTTCAAGTTACTTTTTTAAGCTCACCTGACCTAAAGGGTCAGTGTGAGCTATTGCTATCACTTTGCATCAGGCGTCCTTTGTTAATTATTCATTTTCATCTTCTCCTCTGAAACTGCTGAAGCAAATTCAACCAAACTTTACAGGAATGATGTATGGAAGGTCCTTAACAAAGATTGCACATTTCATTCCGATTCGATAAAAAACATGGCCGCCAGCGCAGATCTTAGTTTTAACATTGGACCCTATGGAAAAACTTCATTTTCAACATCAGCTCTGAAACTATTGAAGCATATTTAACTAAACTGTACTGAAATGATGTATGGAAGGTCCTTTACAAAGATTTCACATTTCGTTGTGATTTGACAAAAAACATGGCCAGCAGCACTGAACATAGTTTAACATTGGCCTCACGGGAAATTCACATTTTCATCTTCTCCTCTGAAACCGCTGAAGCAAATTCAACCAAACTTTAGAGGAATGATGTATGGAAGGTCCTTCACAAAGATTGTACATTTCGTTCCGATTCGATAAAAAACATGGGCACCAGCGCAGATCTTAGTTTTAACATTGGACCTATGGGAAAAACATAATTTTCAACATCTGCTCTGAAACTATTAAAGCAAATTTAACTAAACTGTACTGAAATGATGTATGGAAGGTCCTTTACAAAGATTGCACATTTTGTTGCAATTTGACAAAAAACATGGCCGCCAGCACGGAACATAGTTTTACATTGGCCCTATGGGAAATTCACATTTTCATCTTCTCCTCTGAAACCACTGAGGCAAATCCAACCAAACTTTACAGGAATGATGTATGAAAGGTCCTTCACAAAGCTTGCACATTTTGTTCAGATTCGAAATAAAACATAGCCGCCAGCACGGATCTTAGTTTTAACATTGGACCCTATGGGAAAAACATTATCTTCAACATCTGCTCTGAAACTATTGAAGCAAATTTAACTAAACTGTACTGAAATAATGAAAGGAAGGTCCTTTACAAAGAACGCTCATTTTATTAGGATCCGACAAAAGAAAAGGCTCCAAGCACAGAACTTCGTTTAAAATGGGACCCCTATAAGAAAACATCTTTTATGTCATATGCGCTGAAACTATTAAAGCAAATTCATCCAAGCTAAGGTTGCTTTGATTGATTTTGTTTTGATCTGATAAAAAAACCACCAGCACAGAACATATTTTAACACCGGATCCTATAGGATAAACATCAGTTTCATCCCCTGTTGCAAGCATTTTGTCAGGTGAGCGATTCAGGCTCAGTTTCTGAGCCTCTAGTTAGTCATTTATGTATGTTATTTTTATGCCCCCTTGAAGAAACGTAAGGGGTAATTTTGTTTTGCTCCTCTGTTTGATCATTCATCCCCTTGTTCTTTCTTACGAATAAAATTACATGTCTAGCATTAGACAAAAACATTATTGCTAAAAAGTCACACTTTGATTTAACGTTGCGCAGGGGCATTTCATCTGCAATTCAAAATACCAATTAAGTACCATTGCAATAACACATTCAAACAAAAAAATGTTACTTTTATTTACATGGCTTTTACTACTGATATAGGGTTATTGCATTGGAAATGTAAAAAATGCAAAAACATACAAAAAGTTAAAATTTCCATGCATGAATTAATTTTGAACTTTTGCAATACACCTACCCATCACCATATAACACAAAGAGTTTTCTGTAGTAAATTACATGTATATTCTGTTTGATGCATAAATTTAGTATACACGAATGAATGATTTATACATATACATGGATGGACATGTAAACATGTAATATGTCAAAAATATATTTAGTTTTCATTTATATCTAAAATTATTGAGTAATTTTTATTAGCTCGCCGGGACGAATGTCCAGAGAGCTATTGTCATACCTGCGGCCTCGGCGTCAGCAAAACTTTAACCTGGCTTGTGGAATTGAGATTTGAAGAGATAGGATGTTGATATTTGGTATGTGGCCTCCTTGTGATAAGAGATTTCTTCTGGTACCATACTTGTAGACATTTTGACCTTTACCTTGCCTTTAGGGCAATTTTTGTAAAATTTAACCTTTCCTCTAGAAGGTAGGGTTTAGTTATAGGGTGTTCATATTTGGTAGTAACTTCCTTATGGTTACAGCTTTCTTCTGGTACCATACTTGTAGACATTTGACCTTGACCTTGCCCTTAGGGCAATTTTTTAAAAACTTGAACCTTGCCTCTAGAAGGTATGCTTTTCGTGGTAGGGTGTTCATATTTGGTATGTAACTTTCTTATGATGACAGTTTTCTAATGGTACCATATTTGTAGACATTTTGACCTTGACTTTGCCCTAATTATAATAAATAAGGGCAACATTTGAAAAACTTTAATCTTGCTTCTAGAATTAAGTTGTTTAATGGTAGGGTGTTCATATTAGGTAGGTGACTTTCCTGTGATGAGAGCTTTTTGATGGTACCATATTTGTACACATTTTGACCTTGACCTTGCCCCGAGGGCAATTTTTTAAAAACTTTTACATTGCTTCTAGAATCAAGTTGTTTAGTAGTAGAGTGTTCATAGTGTTATGTAACTTTTTTATGAGAGCTTTCTGATGGTACTTTTCTATAACTCAAATTTATTGTGCATTAAGGTCACTTTAATCCCAGGTGAGCTACTGTACGGTTGTTAAATTTGGCGGAGTATTAATTTTCGCGCTATTCGCGTTTTACCCGACAGCCACGAAAATTAATACCCGTGAATATTTCATTGTACACCTGAATATAAATGAAAACTATGCTATTAGCTATAAATCCTTGAAAATAAAACCCTGCGAATGAATCCAAGACTGAAAACCGCGAAAATTTTGTACCATGAAAATAAAGCACTATACAGTATGTTGTCTTCTTACAACTCTTGTTAGTGATATCTCTACTCAAACCATAAGTAATTAAATCAGTCTTTTCTACAAAATTTTCAGATTTTAATTAGATTTACATTATAAAGAGTTATTTTGTGCTGTTGCAGTTTTACATGGTTTGTACATAGGTGTAAATATTTTTTGTTACTGTTCCATCTTGTTATTAGGAGAAGATTTGTATAGGCATTGCCTGTTATCTGATCCTATTGATTTTCATATCAATAAAAAATTTGAAATTAAAAATTAGTACACATGCAATAATCTATGTACATCTTTATCCAAAGAAACGGGCTTCACTTTGTTTTAATTTCAATTTTTAGCATCAGATGAGGGAAGACAGATGAAAAAGAGACAAGATGACAGTAGTGATACAGGTAATTTATGTGGAGTTTTTTTCTGTACCCAAAATAAATTGTACTTTTTGTCATTGAACACAAACATAAATGTTGTGTGAACTTGTACAGCAAATATGTTTTTTGCTTCCTTTATATAATACATTTTTTCACTTAATATGTTGATTTCTTGAACATCTTTTGTTTATTGGTAAATAATTGTCAGCACAATTTCCTTTCAGTTTGTTTATAAAGATTTATATAGAGGAAATTTCAGTGACAGCAGATTTTGTTATTAGGATTTACAACTTTTATTCATTCGTTCAGGAAAAGGTTGTTACCTGTCAAATTATGTAAAATATTGAAATTGATTTTTTATTGCAAAATTTGATAGATAAACAAATGTAGTTATCAAGACAGATTATGATCTGAATTCATAATTACTCAGTGTCTTGATTGTTAAATTATTGATTACTCATAGAACTCTTAAAACTAATCACAGGAGGTACTAACGACTTATGACATACTCAATAACAGGTGTTCTGAGTAGTTAATTAGAATATATAAAAACTGAAAATACAGAAGAAACATTATTTTTCATAGATGCTCATTTTGGTAAGATACACTTTACTTGAAAACTTTTGAAATGTATACTTTGTGTTTTATTTTAATCTTAAACATGTGAAAATAATAATGTAAAAAAGTAGACTGTAAAAATTATGAGATTTACAGACATAAATTTATGAAATTACTCCAAATATACACCTTGAATTTGAAGATGTGTCACCTGTAAGTCAACTTAAATACAATTTAACTCCAGAAATTACTCTTTTAATCGACTTCATGCACTTAAATAAAAAAAAATACTGGAATTGAAATAGAGTCACATTGGTTAAAGATTCAGTGTAAAATATTTTACAGTTTATGTTTGAATTTTAGTGTGTGTTAGATATTTTATACAATTTTGTATTTTTCCACATGTATATTTCCCTTGTATTGTATGAACTGATTCAATTAGGTTATAAGTTTAAAGTAACGATTGTTAAAGAGAAAAACCAGTACATGTATTTTATTTCATTACATGCTTTATAGTAATTTTCTGGCCAGTTTTACATTTGTATTTGTCAATTCCAGGTTCTAGAGAAAAACAGACAGGAAAAATGACAAGATACAGGGATAGATCAGTTAGTCCTAAACATTGTCATCATTCAAGGGATCATGGGAAGGATTCTTACAAAATAAAGAAAGGTCGGAAAGAGAGAAGGAGCTCTGATTCAGGCAGTGATTTTTATAGTGACTCTTATAGTGATGAAAATAGAAGTGGTCGAAAATATAAATCAAATGGAAATAGTTCACGTTCATCTGATGAAAGAAGATCCTACAAAAGAAGTTCTACCTCAAGAGAAAAATATAGAAGCTCGAAATCACATAGAAGCAGGTCTAGAGAAAAGTTTATAAGGTCAAGGTCAAGAAGTTCTTCAAGAAATAGACCCGAAAGAACTAGGAAAAGATACAGGTCAAGAAGTACATCAAGAAATTGGTCAGAAAGAACTAGAAATAGATCACGATCTAGATCTTATGATAAAAGGAGCAGAAATAGATCCAGATCTAGATCTAATGATAGGAAAAGGATGTATTCAAGAGACAGTTATAGAAGGTCAGGGTCACAGTACAGTAGTAGTTCATCAAGAAGTAGGTCAGCATCAAGAGACAGAAATCAGTCTAGTAAAGTAAATAGATATAGTGGGAGACCATCTATCAACACACCCCCTATCAAAGGCTGGTTACCTGCTGCTGAAGTTACTCCAGGAGGAAACAGATCAAATGATTCAAGAAGTATGTTTATAGTAAAATAAGGGACAAAAATCTGTTTTTCTGTCAATGTTCATGTCATATCTTTGAAACATTTGATTCTTTTTCTCCATTGATGAGACATTAGTTGTCGAAATGGCAATATGCAGTTATGCAGTCTGTGAAAATCAAAATAGAGAACAAAATGCCTCCCATCAAAACAATGTACCAATTTTAACTTCAAATCTGGTAAATCTTGTCAACAGAGTCTAAAAGCAAACTAGAGATTTGTAATATCTTGAATTATGACTTCAAGCATTCAAAGTGTCAGACAAAAAGATCTGAATATGCAACACTAGTGTTTAGTTGATAACATTGTAATTAACCTTAATGAGAGCAGAAATTATATTTTTATCTGTCAATTTGTTAACCATATTTATTAATTTATTTTGCAGCCTCTGTGTGGATTGTTGGTTCGTCGATTGTATACTGGGCCCATAAGAGGGCATGTCAAACTAGAAACATCAATCTAGGAATGAGGACATCAGATGTTTGTGTAGAATGGTATGGGACAAGAGGTATGCGTTGGAATGCCCTCCTGCCGAAACTTACTGAACTTATACAAACCAAACCACCACCAGATGTTCTCATTTTATATGTTGGTTCAAATGATGTTGGTTACGTCAAACCTTTAGACTTAGTGAAAATGATAAAAATAGATACGCAGACAATTAAAGAAATGTACCCTGATACAGTGCTGGTGTACAATGAAATTTTGTCTCGAATTAACTGGAGAGGAGCACCTAGTAATGAAGATGGCGAAGAACAGAGAATTACAATTAACAAACATATCAAACCCATTATGGAAGCTATGGGCGGACTTATGATACATCACCCGGACATTAGGAACATTAATACATCACTGTACCGAGACGATGGTGTCCATCTTAATGATGTAGGATACGATATATTTAACGGAAATGTTGGCGAAACTATCAGATCAATACTATCAAGATTTAATTTGTGATTCAGTTTACAATTTAATAATATTTTCTTAATTTATTTTCAACTTCAAAGAAGGAAGGACCTTTATTTTTTATTTGCATGAAAATGTATTTGAGGAAAAGAACTATGCTTCTATTTTGTTTCACCAAATGTTGATTGTTTTGAGATTTGTCTTCCTGTATGAACCACTTTTATTTCAAATGTATTTTATTACCGATAAAGAAAATTAACATATTCAGATTAGCAGCTAAGCTGCATTCTGTTGTTGGATTGCAGTAAAACTTTGTAATGTATTCAAATGATTTCGGTGACTGCCTGAGTGAAGTATATTGTTGCATTTATTAGAAAAAGATGAATGAATAAATCTTTGGCATAAAGTTAGTCATGGGAGGGGGCAGTCAAAAGAAACGTGGGCATTAATGACAAGTTTTAACTGTGTTAATTTATATCTGTTGTTTTACTTCCAAGAAAAATATTTGGAAAACAGTGCTATTTGATCTGAGCCATTAATTTGTACATAAATATTTCTATAAAAGATATCGAAAATGAGGTAATGATGATTCTTGAATTGTTGTTACATACTTAAGTACATGTATATTTTGAAACTTTGGTTTTAATTAAAAGCAACAATTTATTCTCTTGTTTTTGCTCTGAGTTGTTTTAAATTTGTTAAAAAGTTTGTTTTTTTATTTATGGCAGATAGAATTAAGGAGATCTTCTATTTGGTTTTACTTCAGAACATTTTTTTATGTTACGAAATTGTATGGCATAAATTAACTTTTAGCTTCTCACTATCAAATCAGACATCATCTTTTATGTCTTTTATAGCAGAATCAATTAAAACATCTCGCATCCTAGTTATCACAATTTAGTGGTCCAAAATATGGTGAAATGAATTAAAAATATGAAATAATAACTTAAACTTGACACATGTTTCCATAAGAAACAAATATCTGTATCCTTTATTATCACCCTCAAGGTCAAAACGGTTCTACAATGGTGCTCACATTGCATTGAGTTCATTTATAATACAGATAAGGTATTTTTTTGCATCAAAGCTGAAAATTTATCCAGGTCCTCTTTTTTTGTCTACATTTGTATTTTATCTATAAATAGAGTTCTAAGTCTCATTCAACTTCAAACAGTTCTCGCCATGATATAGCTTAAATATTGCTGAAGTTGGTGTAAAACATCAATCATTCAACTTTGAAACTTCAGGCTATATAAGTTCTATTGAGAAGTTGTGATTTTACAAAAATTCAATGTTATAAACATATTATCTGCTGGGGGTCATCTTGGCCATCTCATAAATGTATATGACATCACGAGCAAAAACAAAAATATCCTTAACCTCAAATGTCTCAACTAAATTGGAAACATGATTTCACTTTTATCTTGAATTCAGTAATTAGGCTTGTAAGTCGCATCATGTGACACTTTCACATTAAAATTGAAATTCGAAAAAGTTTCCTGGCAAAACATGACATCTAAGAATTACAAGTATTACATTTTCATTTGGGACATCCTACATCATCATGATAAAATGCATTTTACAGATACAAGAAGTTGCAAATTGAACAAAACCTACAGATCCTAATCGCATGGAGACTTACATACCCTTCAATAAAAGATTATATATATATATATATATTTAAAGAATTTGTATATGTTCCCTGGAGATATTCAATCTGTAGTTTCAATTCTAATGCCAAATGAATATCAAGTCATTTTGTACAAGTTAACTATTAAATACATGTGAAGTTTTTGCGATTTGAGCTGGAGAAAGGTCATTTTAAATCTTACTTTTCATGCTTTATTTCTGCACTTTTTGCTTGTCTACCTCAAACCTTCCTCCATGAAAGAAAAATAATGAAAACAAAGAATTTTCTTGCTTAGGTCTAAGAATTGAAACTACAAATACTGATCTAAATAGCCTGGTTTAAGAATTCAACAATTATCTAGTGAAACCTTAATGTAATCTGATGAAAGACCTATAGTTTTCAGAAATTTGTTTGATAAAGATATCAAGTTAATAAAATGTAAATTTGAGTGTATTGTGCTATTAGAAATACAATTTGAACAGATTTTAGAAAATAAAATGATTTTAATCTGAACCTCAATATGGAGTTATTTTATAATTGAATGTGTACAAGTTGTATACAAAAGAAGAAGATGTAAAATTATTCTACAAAATCAGATTATAATATCTCCAGCAAATTTTCTGGTATTCACCCTTGACCAATTTTAGCTCCCCTGGTTATAAACAGGGTCAGCTGATGCCATCACTTGGTGTCCATCAGTCCGTCAGTCTATGCTTTTCTTTCAAAGATCTTCTCTGGAACCACTTGGCCAATTTGAATTTAACTTGGTCACAATAGTCCTTGGGTGGTCCCCTTTTAAAAATGTGTTGAGCAAGTCTGCATCACATCCAAGATGGTCACCAGCAGAATACATGGTTTTCAACCATATCGGGAAACATTCAAAGATCTTCTCCTCTAAGCCGCTGAGCTAATTGGAACCGCACTAAATAAGAATAGTCATTGGGTGGTCCTCTTTCAAAAAAGTGTCTGCTAAGTCTGCAACTTCATCTAAGATGTCTGCCAGCAGGAAATTAGTTCAACATTGAATGTTATGGGGAAATATATTCAAAAATCTTCTCTTCTGTAAGTACTAGGCCAATTGGAACCATATTTGGTCAAAACGATCCTTAGTTGGTCCCCTTTGAAAAATATGTCAAGCATGTCCACATTGCATCCAAAATGGCCCAGCAGGGAACATGCGTGTAGTTTAACATTGGACCCTATGGGAAAGCATTCAAAGATCTTCTAATCTGAAATCACAAAACCAATTTGAACAAAACTTTGTCACAATAGTCCTTAGTTGGCCCCTTTCAAAAAAGTGTCCAGCAAGTGCACATCACACCTACGATGGCCACTAGAGGGGAACATAGTTTAATATTGGACCCTATTGTAAAAGTATTCAAAAATCTGAAGCTGCATTGCCAATTGGAACCCAACTTTATCATCATAATCCTTGGTAAAACATGTATGTGGCAAGTCTGCACTTCATCTAACATGGCCACCAAAAGAGAACTTAGTCTAACAATGGATGATTTGGGAAGACATTTACAAGGATTTTCTCCTCTGAAAGTACTAAGCCAATTGAAACCATACTTGGTCACCGTGGTCCTTGTGGTCCTTAACATTGAACCCTATAGGAAAATACATTTAAAGACCTTTCTGAACTACTTTGCCAAGTGGAATCAAACTTGGTCAAAACAAGACCTGTAGCCAATTACACCCCCGCTCATTGAACCATGAATCATTATAAGTGCAAAATTAAGTGTGTGTGGACACAATACAGGTGAGGACACAGTACAAAATTGGACACAATACAAGCATTTACATGGTTGGATTTGTGGTTGCAGAGAAAAGAGTGACAAAAAAGTTCAACTTGGAAAATGAAAGTAAAAAAAAATTACAGTCTGTAAACAGAAAGTAGTACAAAAGGGAGATGTAGTATAGTACCCTAGACAGAAGCTCCATGCCAAATATCAAGCAGCTGCCATGTGCAGTTTCTTAGAAAAATGCAACGAAAGATGACATAAAAAGGCACAAAGTGGATACACAGGAAGCAATGATTCGATATTGCCGAAAAGGTGAAGTGCAGTATATGACTCCATATACTGAAGCACAATACCAAATATTCAGTACCGGTAGCTGTCTTGTGTAGTTCCTGAGAAAAATGAGACTAAAAAGTGGGGGTTTAATAGTCCTTGTGTGGTCCTCACGACAAGTCTGCACCTTATCCAAGATGGTCGCCAGTGAGGAACTTAGCTTAATATTGGATACTATGGGAAAAATTTATTAAAAGATCTCTTGGCCATTTGGAACCAAACTTGATCACAGCTGTCCTTCGATGGCTCTCTTTGAAAATTGCGTTTGGCAAGTTCCCATCATATCCAAGATGGCTGCCAGCAGGAACTAAGTTTAGCATATATATTCAAAGATCTCTTCTGAAGCTACAGAGCAAATTAGAACCAAATTTTAACACAATAGTCCTTGGTCCCTTTAAAAATAATGTTTGGGATGTTTGCCTGATCCAAGATGTCTACCAGTGAGAATATAGTTGAACATTTCACCCTAGAGGAAAACCCATTCAAAGATCTCTGAGCCTACTTTTCCTATTGGACCCAAACTTGGTCAGAATTGTTCTTTGTTGGCCCTGTAAGTCCACAACAGATCCAAGATGTCTGCCAGCAGAGAACATAGTCCTATGGGAAATGCATTCAAAGATCTTCTCCGAAACTGCTTAAACAGTTTAAACAGAAACAAGTCCCAATAGTTCTTGAGTTGCTCCCTTTAAAGTTCGTGATTTTTGTCCCCTGCCTCAACGCGACGGAGGGACATGGAAATGGTCTGCATCTGTGCGTCAGTGCGTCATGTTTTTTGTAGGCACAATTCCTCAGAAACCGCTGGTCAGAATTCATATCACATTGCCATTTTGATTCGTCAAATTTTGTGGGAGGTATGGGACTTTTTTTCCACATTATTATACAATGGCAAATCTTGTGGACGCAACTCCTCAGAAACCACTGGTCAGAATTCATTCAACTTTACAGGATTATTAGTCATCATTAGTACTAGATCATATCACATCGCCATTTTGATTCGTCAAATTTTGTGGGAGTTATGGGACTTTGATTATTTCCACATTGTTATACAATGGCAAATCTTGTGGACGCAACTCCTCAGAAACCGCTGGTCAGAATTCATTCAAATTTTACAGGATTGTTATTCACCATTAGTACTAGATCATATCTTACCGCCATTTTTATTTGACAAATTTTACAGGAGTTATGGGACTTTAATTATTTCCACATTATTATACAATGGCAAATCTTGTGGACGCAACTCCTCAGAAACCACTGGTCAGAATTCATTCAACTTTAAAGGATTATTAGTCATCATTAGTACTAGATCATATCACATCGCCATTTTGATTCATCAAATTTTGTGGGAGTTATGGGACTTTGATTATTTCCACATTGTTATACAATGGCAAATCTTGTGGACGCAACTCCTCAGAAACCGCTGGTCAGAATTCATTCAAATTTTACAGGATTGTTATTCACCATTAGTACTAGATCATATCTTACTGCCATTTTTATTTGACAAATTTTACAGGAGTTATGGGACTTTATCGACTTAATGCATGCTACAGCTTAGGAACACTTTGTGGGCGCAACTCCTCGGAAACCACTGAACGCAATATGCTGAAATGTTGTTTGAACATTTGCCACCATATGTACTTGATCATATTATGCGACCATTTTGAGTCGACAAATTTTATGGGAGTTATGGGAATTTATCAACTTAATGCATACAACAACATAGGAAGACTTTGTGAACACATCTTCTCAAAATCCACTTGTGGGATTTTGTTGAAATTTTGCTTGGCTGTTTGCCACCTAATGCAGTTGACCATATCCTGCCGCCATTTTGATTTGCAAAATTTTACATGAGCTATGCGACTTTATCGACTTTACTGCAGCGCCGGGGGACATAGCTACATGTAGCAATCTTGTTATAATGGTACCTCATCCAAGATAGCCACCAGCCATGAACATAGTTCAAACATAGAATCCCCTGGGAAATGCATTCAAAGATCTCCTTTGACACATTGGGCCAACTTACATGGAAGCTAGAGGATGGGACCCTTTTACATCGAGATTATTTCTAAACTCTCTGTCATCCATGGACTAGATGAGCTCTACTGGCTCTTGAGCCTCTAGTTGGTGTACGATGCCAATCTTTAAACTATGTGCCGTGCTGGTAGCCATTTACAGACCTGCTAAGAATGACCACTGATAGAATTATGATAATGATTTGTTCAAATTGCCATATAGATTTAGAGGGGATCTCTGCATGCATTTTTCATAGGGTCGACTCCTGAATGGCCAAGATATTGTATCAGACCAATACTTTATCAACATCTAGGAAGATAGTAACAAAATAAGATTCATTAGCCATGTAATTTCAGGGAAACAAAATATGATTCATTAGCCATGTAATTTCAGGGAAACAAAATATGATTCATTAGCCATGTAATTTCAGGGAAACAAAATATGTATATTAGCCATGTAATTTCAGGGAATGTTCTGTCCTCCTTTGAAAGAAACATGGATATGTAGTGTAGCTGTGTTTGCTGGTTTGCCTTTTCATCTTTTCAACACACTTTTAGGTGAAGTTTTCTCACCTTGTACATGTATTTGTGGAAACAATTTCGTATTTGGTCTGAAGCAAACCTGATCATTTGTACCATGCAAAATATCCAACTTACCTAGTCATGAAACTATTTCCTGATTGCCGATACTTTGATATTAATTTACAAACTACTTTGCAAGAAAACCAAAGTAGGAATTTCATATTTGGTCTGTTGATAAGTTGTTCTGTTTAAGCTATGTTCAGATCTGTTGAGCAACCTGGCACCAGAGTTTCAGTCTCTGAGCCTCTAGTTGTCGAATAGCAACAACATGAGCAATCTTTGTAAAAGACCTTTCATACATCCTTTCCCGTAATGTTTGGTTGAATTTCCCTCGTTGGTTTCAGAGGAGTTGATGAAATTGATGTATTTCCTATAGGGTCCAGTGTTAAAAATAAGTTTGCAATGGCGAGTTCCTATCGGATATGAAGTAAATGAGTAATCTTTTTAAAAGGACCTTCCATACATCATTCCGACAAAGTATGGTTGAATGTGCTTCAGTGGCTTTTATGAAAATGATTTTCCCATAGGGTCCAATGTTACCGGTACATGTAAGTTCCATGCTGGCAGCCATGTTTTTTGACAGACTGCAACAAAATAAGCAATCTTTGAAAAGGACCTTCCATAAACCATTCCTGTTGAGTATGATTGAATTTGCTTCAGTGGTTTCAGAGGAGTTGATGAAAATGTGGAGTATCCAGTGCCTTGACCACTGGGCTGCACTGCTCATAAAGGTAAGTTATTTGTTGAAAATTGATCAATTATATACCAAAATTTTGACATAATCACTTTACCTGCAGTTCTTCATTGCTGAAATTTCATATTCAGGTTGGTCTAATAATGACAAACATTTATTATCTCCCTGTACCAATTAGCTATTCAAATCATTTTAATTTTCAATTTAAAAGTGGTTTATTGCTATGTTGACAAGAGAGGGACAGTCGAAAACGCCAGCTAATCCCCTCACCCGTATGTTGATTGTATAGTATTATCAACATTCCACAAAGTTGTACCATTCAAGATCTGGCCTGTTACTTAAATCTGAGCCAGTCATGTATGAAATGTAGTCAGGAACCTCATATCTATAGCATATGCATATACTGGTGAAAGATTAATCATCAACAAGTTATATTATCTAAGATCTAGACTGTTACACAAACTTTAAACTAAGTCACTCATGCATAAAATGTAGGTCAAAGTGACCTAATTTTCATCTGGAGCTAGGTAACTTCACAAGATACATCTGAATGTAAAATATTATTCCTCTACAAGTTGTAGTATCCCACATCTGGACTCTTACAAAAAATTTAACCTAAGTCACTCATGCATGAAATGTAGGTCCAAGTGACTAAATATTCATCTGGAGCTTCGCTTTACAAGACACATCTACAAACAAAATATTATTCCACAGTTGTAGTATCCCAGATCTGGACTCTTACAAAAACTTTAACCTAAGTCACTCATGCATGAAATGTAGGTCCAAGTAACTTAATATTTATCTTGAGCTTCGCTTTACAAGACACATCTACATACAAAATATTATTCCATTACCAGTTGTAGTATCCCAGATCTGGACTCTTAAAAAAACTTTAACCGAAGTCACTAATGCATGAAATGTAGGTTAAAGTGACCTAATTTTTATCTGGATTAGACACATCTACATACAAAAAATTACTCCTCTGCCATTTGTAATATCCCAGACTTGGACTCTTACAAAAACTTTAACCGAAGTCACTCATGCATGAAATGTAGGTAAAATCCACCTATTCTATATACATGTATCAACCTCAACAAGAGCTGTCGCCCAATGGCGTCCAATTATACCCCTGCTCATTGTACCCAGAATCCTATACTGTAAGTGCAAATTCAAGTGTGTGTGTACCAATTACAGAAGTGAACATAGCACAAGTGCAGAGACAATACAAGTATGGAAACAATGATATATTCAAGAAAAAACAAGAAAATATAACACTGCTGAGAAATCTTTGAAAAAAAACTACAATATAATGCTACAAATGTAAAACATTGACTTAAATGGTTACCAGGACCTAGTATCTCGACAGGTCTTAAAACGCATCCCACAATATGGCATGAATATACAAAGCTTCTGACAAAATTTCACATCTGTACTTTATACCCTTGCTGTGATAAATGCGACGAAAAGTTACTCTATTATGCTACAAGTGTCAAAAATTAGCTAAGTTGGTAAATAGGAAGTAGTATCTCGATTGGTCTAAAAACGCATCCCACAAAATGGCATGACTATACAAAGCTTGTGACAAATTTTCAGATCTGTATCATATAACACTGTAGAGAAAACTTTGACGAAAAATTACTCTATAATGTTACAAGAGTCAAAATTGACTAAGCCCGTAAACAGGAAGTAGTTTCCTGATTGGTCTGAAAACGCATCCTACAATATGGCATGACTATAAAAAGCTTGTGACAAAATTTCAGATCTATATCATATTACACTGCAGAGAAAACTTTGACGAAAAATTTCTCTATAATTGACTAAGTCGGAAAACAGGAAGTAGTTTCTCGATTGGTCTGAAAACGCATCCCACAATTTGGCATGACTATACGAAGCTTGTGACAAAATTTCAGATCTGTACCATATAACACTGCAGAGAAAACTTTGACCAAAAATTACTCCATAATGCTACAACAGTAAAAATTGACAAAGTCGGTAAACAGGAAGTAGTATCATGTATCAATATGGCATGACTAAACAAAGCTTGTGACAAAATTTCAGATCTGTACCTTTTACCATAGCTGAGATAAATTCGATGAAAAAGTGTTACGGACCGACCCACACACACACGAGCGCACGCACACACACACACACACACACAAAGACCGAAAACAGTATACCCTCTATCTCCATAGGAGAGCGGGGGTATAATAACTATTCAAGATGCATCCTTGGACAAAACCTTGTCCATCTATGACTTTTTATTCAAAAGATATATGGACTTAACTTTGAATGGACAAACGAGTGGAATGCTATATCCCCTCCCAAACTTTGTTGTGCGAGGAGAAAATAAAATTATGTTCCTTTGGACCATATATAGCTAACTTGGTACATGGAGATAACCCACAATTGTTTCCCGTTCTACAGCTTAAATGGAAATTTGGGGTTAATGCACTAAAAACACATTTTTACATTTTTTATTGATGTTCATATTTTTAATCAATGTGTGTATTGTCATGAATACATAGCAACAGAACATGATATATTAACAATATTACAGAACATGAAGTGAGCATTCTTTACTTGTAAAATCATGTTCCATACTGCCCTATGTTTACGTTGTTCTCCTGTCCATCTTTTGTGAGAGAGTGTGTGGGGACATTTAAATCTGACAAATGTATTATGGCTGGTTTCCTGGCTCTTTAACATATTATATTTGCAATTCTTCAATGAACATACCAATATTCCTAAAGTAACACATATAACAAGTCCTTCTAAACTCCTGTCTTTTTATTTGCCAATCAACCAATCAAGATTCTATAGTAATTCTATTGTATACCAATTTGTACTGCCTGAAGGGGTTTACCTTGATAGTCCAGTAATGACAAATTGGTATACAAAAGAATTCTATAGAATCTTGATTGGTTGATTGACAAAGAAAAGATAGGAGTTTTGAAGGAGTTGTTATATGTGTTACTTGAGGAATATTGGTATGTTCATTGAAGAATTGCAAATATAATACGTTATTGAGCCAGGAAATCCACCATAAACTTAACTCAGAAACTGCATAAAAAACTCATTGGAATACTTTAATATATTTTAAAGACCGGGATACATTCAGTAATGTAACAATATAAACACTGTGACAAAAATATCTAACACAATAGTAAGAATATCTTATCATCATTAAATTTTTCTTGAATCATTTGAATTGAAAAACTTACATTCTAAAATATATATGAATTCATCTGACTTTAAGAAAATTACATGTAGTTATTATTTCCATCATATATTTTTTTACCGAGTGACACTTGGCATTTTGTCTACATTCATGACATAAAATAACTTGTGCTTGAAATTTTATAGAATATACATCACTATCTGTTTTCCTGTATTTGGAGTAATTCTTCTCAAATGCTTCAACATAAATTATCAGAAAACATCCAAAAGTGCAAATTATGCAAATTATGCAAATTAGCAAAATATTTTTTCTTACACATGTACGTCTTAGTTAAATACCTTTTTCGTTGATATTGTCAAGAGAGAAAAAATACAATTAAGCTGATCACAAACATATGAATTGATATTTACAAGTTTATTATATTGATGTAGATGTGGCATATTCAATGGGCGGGAGGAAAACTATTGTATTTCTGTGTGAGCTGATTCAATAAAATATGAAATGATTTTATTTTATGAAATTTACTTAAATGAAATCATAAAGATGGGGGGATCCATCATTGCTATAGCACTGCAATACAGAATGATAAAAATATACTTCGTAAGAGTGAATGAACTTAGGACATGGTATAGTATTTATTATATATCTGCCATTTATTGATAGTATTTTTTTAGTTTCACCTTTTTTGTTGTACATTCATAATTTACAAAGGTTAGTATCATTTCACAACTAAGCTGTACCATAATTTAAATGTTACACATGTACAGTTGATGTATATTGTTTTGGCTTTTGTTTACAATTTCAGAATAAGATAATTTTGTACAGAATATTACTCATAATGTATTCTTCATAGTTTTGCAATTTTCAAATACTTTTCAAATGGTACCAATTTTTCTAATATTTCAATTCCCTGCTTTAAACATTCAACAAAATGAATTAAAAATAGAAATGCAAACATAAAAATATGCTGATACAATAATGATCTGGAATAAAAAAAACAGTTGTAATGTCACAGTCATTGACAATCTGATCAAGACATCAAATTATTTTGTCTACATATAAAGTATTACAAATGTATATACTTTTTTTGCATGTTATATGTAACACTGATGAAACAGAATGTCCCCCAGCAAGGACATTGGTGGTCTCTATAGCAATGAATCAATGGTATGAAATGATCACATGATAAAACAGGAAGGAGTGGAATATAAAAATGACCATGATTAACTACAAGATATAATCCAGCTCATATCTGACATAACTGTTTTTAACGTCATTAGGGATTCTGGGATATGCTGGTATCATACTGTCCTGTGCTCCGATATAAACTGTGTTATAAACTTTCCAATACACATCTCGTACTTTTCTGGCAGGGTGAAACAGACCCTGAAATATAAAGAAAGACATGTAGAATTTATACTGATTGGCGACTTCAAAATGAAGAACAACAATGAAAGCTTTCTTCCATTGTCTAGTTTTACCATGTATTTGCTAAGACTCATGTGCATTTACTAAGACAGATAAAAGGAAGATTGCTCAAGTATTGATGTACGATTACAGAGTTTTTCAGTGTAGAAATTGGGACAAAATTGAACATTTTCTTGAAAAATGACAAATTTAACTCATTCTGACTACTTTTTCTTAAGAGGAAACATAGAGCACAGACAAGAACCACAAAAATATTCATATGGGAGGTCCAATGCATCGGTAGTAACACTTTGCTAAAATATCTAATTGGTTCTTGAATGTGCTGTATATTTCCGATTAGAAAAACCATTCGAAAATATGCCAAATTCCTTCTAGTTCTATGAAGACGTTCAAAAGTAGCTTCAACACGACGTCAGAACTGTACCTATTGTGACGTCATGGGTTCTAAATTTTGTATTTTTTCCTTATGTGGTATCTGAACTTTCAAACCAACATTAAAGAAAATATCCAGGTGCAACTTAAAATAAAGGGCTACGCCGAGCGCAGCATGATACGACCGCAGCATGTCGACCACTGAAATTTCAACAAAGGTAGTTTAAAGTGAATGTGGACACAGTAAAGAGCTTGACACAATAATTAGATGGACACAAAAAGAAGCTAGACACAGTTATTAGCTAGAAACAAAATAGGGAAAAAACCCTTTTGATTACTTACTGATAAAAAACCATAAGAGCTATGCAAAATATGTACTATCAACTAAAACTTTACATCCATAGAAATTCAAAGAAAAAATCCATCGAAATCTGATGAAAAATAAAGATATGACACATTTAGAAAAATTGCAATTTTGGCCCCTTTGACCCCTTGTAGCTCCGAAACAGTAAGAGCTACAAAAAATCTGTTGGCATACTACTGAAAGCTTATATCAAGAGGAATCCAAAGAAAAAAATCCCATCGAAAT
>MJUU01024189.1:96251-128906 GCA_002080025.1 Modiolus philippinarum
ACATGTGTAATTTCATTTCTGAGGGTACAATGGTTTTAATAACTCTTATTGCAGGAGTGTGAGTATACCACAGTTTCTAAATCTGTTTGCCTTGGTCAATCAATCCTTGAACCAGGTTCATATGGTCATGAGCAAAACTCATTAAAAGTCAATATTTGTATACTGTCATCAGTAAAGCATTTAAAATTCAATATATATTTTATTACCTGTCCATTAGAGCATCTTCCAACAGTGGAGCAATAGCATAAATATAGTCTTTTCCCATTTCTCCAATATATTCAAACATAAATGATAATGATTTTAATACACCATTTTGCACATTCAGTTCAGGTACACGATATTCATTCATTAAAGCTGGTATCACAGTAAACGGTGAACATGTCTCGGCAACAATTGCTATGGCAACTGTAGTACACACACGATTTTGTCTTTCTTGTACTTTGAGATTATTTAATAATGTAGCCAGTACATCATGTGGACTGAAAAGAAAAAAAAACATGTAGATCAGAATTAATTAAAATTTTACTTCTAGATAATTACTAACAAAAGTATCTTCCTGCGTGTAAATATTCATCAAAGTTCTTCCAAGTTGTTTAAGAGGTACAAGGTAATCTTTGCAGAAGGAATCAATGAACTGTCAAAGTCAAATTTTCTACCCTTGCATTCACATATAGTGTCCTTCCTTAGTGTAAAATTAAAATTTTCTACCCTTCTTGAGTCGGAAAATAATTACATTCCTTCATGCTTGTTTGCATATAGTGTCCTTAATTTGTGTAATGTTTCATCAAAATTTTCAGGTTGTTTATGAGGAGTTACACTTACAAAGTAATTTTTGCAGAAGGGACCAATGAAACTGAGTCATATTATCTCCCCTTCATGGTATCCCACAATAATTATATTCCTCCATGCACATATCCATATAGTGTCCATTTGTGTGAAGTTTCATCAAAATCCTTGGGGTGGTTTACGAGGAGTTATACTTAATACAAAAAGTGTTGACAGGCCGACAGATGGATGGATGGACAGACAAACAGACATATAGACAGGGCGATTCCTATATACCTCCTGGCAGGGTTATAATAAATATTGATACTGTTTTGTGTTGCTTTTTTATATCCAAATGCACCATATTTTTGGGAAGACAATAGTATGAATAAGTTCAAAGAAATACTCAAATTGACCAAGACTTTTCATACTTATTTAGAATTTGGTTGTACACAGTGAAGAGAAAACATGAACACATACATACCCAATGGCTTTTGCAATATATCCAAAAGTATTGACTGTGGCTCTTCTGATAGCTTTCTTATGAGCCTTTAATAATTCCAATAACTCAAAACAGATCCTCATCCATTCTCTGGCTGATACATATTCTGCCCCTCTGTCTGCTATTCTACCTACCAAATCTATACAATTTTCTTGTACCTTCTCATGTCTGTAAATAGAGAAAACAACTAAGTATTAAAGACGGAGAGATCACTATTTAGTGCTATGCAAAAGTTGATAGTATGTGTGGTAAAGACACAGTCTAGTAGAAATATGTGCACAAAATTTCAAGATATGATCATTTTGAATGTCAATGATGTTTGTCCTAATCAATGGACTTTTTCTCAATAATTTTAGACAAACATTAGAATTTCAATATGGACTACAATATTCTAAGAGTCATTTTTGATACTCAGGATCAATATTTTGCCAGTGTATGGTTGCATCCTGAAAGTATTTGACTTAAGATGTTCTCTATCAACTTTTATCAACAACAACTTCTATAATGTATTGGATTCCTTGAAAACATTATGTTACAAAGTTCTAGATGATCAGTCCTGTAGGTCATGACCGTCCGGCATGTTTATTATATGATAATTCCAATAGCTAAAGCAACGTCCAATTTCACTGGTCGATGTCATGAACAACAAAAGTTGTTTTTTCAATAAATGCTTCTTGCCCATCAACAGGTAAAATAGTGCAGTATATGATGACGTCAAATTAAGTGAAGGCATTGTTTTAACTTAAAAGGACTGGACTTCTATGAAATAAGAGCAGTTGCACTTACGAGGTAATCCCTGCGGACTGAATCGATGAAAAGTCAAAGTCTAATTATCTCCCCTTCCTGATTTCAGACAATAATCAGATTCCTTCATGCACATCTCCATATAGTGTTCTTCCTTTGTGTAAAGTGTCATCAAAATCCTACAAGTGGTTTACGAGGAGTTGTGCTTATGAGAAGGGTGGACAGACAGACAGACAGGGTGGTTCCTATATTTACCCCCTACACTTCGTTTGCAGGCATACAATAAGATTAATTTTGGAGGAGTTTATGGATGTGTAAATACGGCCTTTCACTTCCAAACTTTACATAAAGTTCTTTGGACTTTTTACAGTTTGTGAGTCAGATAGCCGTGTTTACACATCGATAAACTCATAAAAAATTACTTTTATTCCTATAATGGTCCAAAATAAACAGCAGTTGATTTCTTACATTGGTCTAGCAAAAATACTGTAGGAGTGTCTAATAATAAAATCCTTTTAATCTGAATATTTTTCATTCAAACAAATTTTTCCAAACGTGAGCCTTACTCTACCTGCTCTCATAGGTGAAGATTATGAAAATAATGTTACCTGTTTTTTAGAATTGGAGTAAGTCTTGGTAAAAGATCTTTGATGGGAGGAGTCATCTTGGTCATACCAATAACATTGACAATTCCCTTTAAAGCCCCAAGGATACTTCCCAGTACTTCTGGATATTCTTCTCCAAGGTACTCGTACAACACTACACCTAAATGTCCCATCAATCTTTCCTTCAATCGAAAACAGTATTATATAAATCATTACCTTACTCATCATATTACATGTATTGGTCAGTATTATGACAACATATTATGTGTACTTGTATTTCACCCCATATATATATATATATATATATGTCCCGTTAATATAAAATATAAATGATTTGTGAATGATTTTCTCTTTTTTTCTTTCTTCTTTTTTTTGGTTTACATGCAGTGCTGTTCGAAAACATGAGTTCTGTATCCATGATTGCATTCATAAATCTTTATTTTCTGACTAACACATCATCATGAGTGCAATATGACGTAAGTGTATTTCTGCCTAGACCTTGTGTGTTTAGTCTACTGAAAGAACTACACTTACAATGTACATTATGAAAATTTATAATTATCTCCCCTTGTTTTCCAAAAATTTACACATCATGCATACTAAGAGCATAAATTTTGTTTATTTCATTTAATTTATAATAAATAAACTATACAAAAATCATTTTGACAACATTTAAAAAATGGATTCCAAATCGATGCAAAGTTATAGACACCCGAATTACCTTAACTACATACACTTACCTCTTGACATGTTTTCATCACAATGGCGATTCTCGAGATCAAATCAGCAGCCTGTTGTCGAACTTTAGCTGACTTGTTATTCAGACGCCATAGAATAGTACCACAGATCTGGGGTAGGTATGGCTTGACACGTTTCCCTAAAGCATTTACTACTGTTCCAAAACCATTCAACATTACCACATCCTGTATATCACATGAAAAAGAGTAAAAATATTGGGTTAATATCTTTATTTCACATTATTATACAATATAACACAAACAATGTTTACAATATAAACACAATTGTACACTGTATTACTGCATGCATAAACAAATGTATATACAAAGTTTTAATCATCACATATATACCGCCAAACATTCATTAAATATTGTCTTGATAATGGTAATATTTTTCTTAACCTTTTCAGATAATGTTTATTATAAGTTCAATTAAAATTGGAATTTCTATCTGTCATTTTTTGTTGACTTCAAGACCCTCTCTGACTTAATACTGTTTTAACACAAAAAATTCTATTGCCCTCCTGAAAAATCAACCTGAATTTAATTTATTTACTTATTTTCAAGCGCTATTTCTAGTCCTGTTAATGCTAGTTTGACTGTACATTCCACATTCAAATACATGTAAATGTAAAGCTTAAGACTATTCTCAAAATATTTTCAAGATTGTGTTTCATAACTTCATGTCTTTTTTGGGGGGGTGATAAAATAACGAATAGCAATCAGAAAATCAATTCAAAGGATGAAAAGATGCTAAGATATCCTCTCAACTCAAATAAATTCTTACCAAAGCATTTAAGTTGAAACAAGCAGGAAGGCCTTTGCTTTGTGTAGCAATTGATTCATGTATATAGCTTTAATTCTCATTGTACTGAAGAGAGATCAGCTTCAATGTGAGAGAAAAATTCTGTTGAAACCTAATTTTCTTTAAATATTGTCTAAAAATCTATCATCACTTGGACTACAAACTTACCAAATATTTTCATTGAAAAAATGTTAACAATGGCAAAAGTCAAGTTTAACTCATCTGTGAAGCACAAAAGGTGCATATCTAGAAAGTGAACATGTAATGTATGGACAAACAATAGAATGTTCTTATATGTCCGAAAAAAATCCATCATTTCTATCTAACTACACAAAAGTATTAAATTTTACTTCATTCAAACGAACACACTCTATTTCCTAATAAGTATAGTACGAGACCCATTTGTAGTTTTATAATATGATCTCGTTTTCGGAATTTTTTGGACATTTCCATCTTTCAGTCGGACATATATATCACGTTTACTACTCCAAATATATTTCACATTAAAAATGTCATGTTTCACTTTGTTCTGTACAAATTTATTGAAAACATGTGCAATGTTGTAAATCTGAAAATCTACCTGAAAACAAAAGAAAACCATGCAGTTCTTACATATACATACAAATTTTCTCTAAGCTAGTTCTTTTTTTTTACAGTATATACATGTTCTATTCTCTCCATCAATACTTTTTGTTACACAATCAGGTAATTCAATTTGATATTCAACAATCAAATCAAAATCATTTTGAACTATTTAAAAAAATCATATCTTTTTAACAAGGATTACATGCATATTTATTTTTGTACTAAAAATCCTTCCTTTATATTTGTTAGGTCATTGTTTCATACACATTTATTCAAATTTTCTGTTTTGTTTTCAAATAAAAACATAAGAACTGATTCATTAAGGTTTTTTCCCATGAGTAAATTTCTCAACTGGTTTAACATCCAGAATGCATTTCAGAGCTTATGAACTGTGATTGTCTCATCTGCTTCATTTAAAACCTCATTACATGTATCCTTTTAACACCTCATTGACTACATAAAACTAGTATTTCAAGTCTAACTAATTAAAACAAGAAATTCATGATAAATTTCTGTATTTCTAGGTTTGATTGACATGTTTCTATACTCATCTGGAGGTTTCAAAATTGAACCAGACTGACATTCTCTATTTTCATAATATAAAATTCAAACAAGTTATTCCCTTCTAATGTTCCTACTAAATTTTAAAACAGACACCCTCAGCACATGTATCCTTGCCTGACAAGATCTCCCTAGACAATTTAACAGCCTTTCGGCTTTACAAATAAATACAAACCTCAGTTGTCTGTTCCTGGAAGGCATACAAGATACCGTCAATCAATTGTTCTTCCAGTCTGGAATCGATGTCAGCAGCTCCCAAATTAGCCATGATTTTCTCTATCGTCTCCATTACCATCTTTCTGTACTGTTCTGCTTCATCCTTCAAATCGTCAACGACACGTCCTACAATTTCAGCTGCCCCAACCTTATTGGCAATCTCGACAGTTGTATCCACCAACTGCCTGTAATTTCTCCTGTCAAGGGCCATTCTCTGATTCCAGAAATGTTTAAAGAATGGTGGTAAAATTTCATCCTTGATATATTGTGGTTCCACACCATCAGTAGCACAACACTGTTTTACTACCTGTAGAGATAAGATAAATATTGTTATTTACAGTAGGTACTGTATGGTTGTTATATTTCGCGGGGTATTAATTTTTGCGCTATTCGCGTTTACTACGATTAGCGCGAAAATTTATATCCGCGAATATTTATATCCGCGAATATTTTACTGTCGACTTGAATATAAATGAACAGAAAGACTTTAACTAAAAATCCGTGAAAATGAACCCCTTGAATAAATCCAACACTGAAAACCGCGAAAATTTCGTACCGCGAATATAAAGCCCTATACAGTATTGATTTTCAATTGGTAAACCAAGTAAATAATAGTTACTTAATATTATTTTACAAATCTATATTTATTGTACATATACAATATGTTTATGGCAAAACAGTTGATATCAAAAATCATAATCAATATTGTTTTAATTTTTTTATAGTATAACTATCGTTTCTGAAATCATTTTATACTGAAAGTTGAATATTGTTAGTGTCATCAGTTTGAAAGGCACTGACCAAAATACATTTTGTATCATGAACAATTATCATGAAATGGTAATTTGCCTTTATGAACAGGGGAAAACGAAACATCCCACCATTTATATTCCCCTAAATTTTCAAATTTGGATAATTGAATCAAAAGGCAATCCATGCAAAAGATCAAGGTGTTAAAATTTCATATGAAGTGATCGAGCTAAACTAAATACTGAAATCAGCTGGATCATACTCTTTTGATGTATATTGAAAATATGACAGCGATCCATGCTTTGTAATAGAGTAATTTCTTCCACAGCATGTACATGTACTTTTATTTCTTAACAAGACTGCTATGTGTAGCTATGTCCCCCGCCGCTGCTGTAAAGTTGATAAAGTCCCATAACTCATGTAAAATATTGAGAATCAAAATGGCGGCAGGATATGATCAACTGCATTAGGTGGCAAACAGTCAAGCAAAATTTCAGCAAAATCCCTTAATTAGATTTTGAGGAGATGTGTCCACAAAGTCTTCCTATGTTGTAGTATGCATTAAGTCGATAGAGTCCCATAACTCCCATAAAATTTGTCAAATCAAAATGACGATATGATATGATCTATTACTAATGGTGACTAACAATCCTGTAATATTTGAATGAATTCTTACAAGATGTTTCTGAGGAGTTGTGTTAAGATTTGCTATTGTATAACAATGTGGAAATAATCAAAGCCCCATAACTCCCACAAATTTTGTCGAATCAAAATGGCAATGCGATATGATCTAATACTAATGGTGACTAACAATCCTGTAAAATTTGAATGAATTCTGACAAGAGGTTTCTGAGGAGTTGCGTCCACAAGATTTGCCATTTGTATAACAATGTGGAAATAATCAAAGACCCATAACTCCCACAAGATTTGACAAATCAAAATGGCGATGTGATATGATATAGTACAAATGGTGACTAACAATCCTGTAGAATTTGAATGAATTCTGACCAGCGGTTTCTGAGGAGTTGCGTCCACAAGATTTGCCATTGTATAACAATGTGGAAATAATCAAAGTCCCATAACTCTAACAAAATTTGACGAATCAAAATGGCGATGCAATATGATCTAGTACTAATGGTGACTAACAATCCTGTAAAATTTGAATGAATTCTGACCTGCGGTTTCTGAGGAGTTGGGCCCACAAGAAACGTGACACAAGGACACAAGGACACACGGACGCAGACCATTACTATGTCCCTCCGTCGTGTCGCGACGGGGGACAATTAAACCAGATTGGTGTATAGATAACTACCTTACCTTTAATACAATTTTCTTCATTTCTTCATCAGGAGACTGAAACTCTCTGATTAAAATCAACATCACTTCTCTTGTATAGTAGTTAGCATACTCAGCATCCATCAATGGAATCAAATAACCAATAGCCTTCAAGAAAGCAGCTAGACCCTACAAAATATGTTGAAATATTACTCTTACTGAAGAAATTTTTGAGAAGAAAAATGTGAATGAATGGAAATATAAAAAATTTATAACATTGAAGATTTAGAATAAAATATTCTTGATAGACCATTCATTATATACATGTACATGTATTATTTTTCTGTCATTCTTCAACAGTTACTTCATTTGTGATAAATCTTGTCACAGAACATTTCTTCAATTGACTTAAGTTATTCAACTATATACCGTAAACCGGGAAATTTTCACTGCAGTTTAATTTTCAGTTTGGAATGGAAGCGCGAAAATAAAACGGCGAGACTATATACTTGTCTATTATTGAAGTCAATGGTCAACATTTTGGCAGTGCAAATTCAAAACTGCGCGAACTAAGATCATATCAATTTATTGCCAAATAAAGATGGCGCAAAAATTTCCCGGTTTACAGTATGTTCATTGTATCTTCTTATTGAAACTTTGTGTATTTTTCAAGTTTGCAAGTGTTCAAAATAGAAATCATTACAGTATCAAACCTACGATGCATACAAATATAATTTGTTCAATTAAATAATAATGAACTTTTAACTAACCTTTCCTCTGTGTTGTCTTATACCCTTCCACAATGGTTTGAGTACACTGTCAAAAGATTCAATACCATATGGAGTAGCAGCTTCAGCTAAAGCAGCCAAGGCTAAAGCAGTGATGGTCCTTACTTTCTGTTGTTCATCAACCAAACCTAAAATTATAATGATATATATTATGCATATGCTACTTGAATGAACTGATTCAGAAATAAACTTCTATCTTTATAAACAACAATTCACAAGCTCGAGGTATACATAAAAGGTGCTACAACCAATCAAAAACTTCAGAGCAATGCTTTTTATTGCTTTGAACTCTGAACATTATTGAATAAAACTACTTCCAATTTTTTTCTTTGGTGTCATGAAAAAAAATTTGTTTTGCAAAAGTCTTTTGGCTATTGTTGCAAAATTTACAGACCCTTTTTTGGCATTTTTTTTACACTAAAGCAGAAACCACATATTTCTATCAGAATTTTCTGCTGCTTTATCACAAGAAATACTGATTTACACATTTTATACTTCAGTGTTGGAAACTACCGTACCATAAAACCCACAACCAACAAATTCCTTTTCAAGATTTTACAAATGAATGCAGTACAAAACTATGCAAAATTTTGATCTGTTTTGTGAGAGCCAACATTTGGTATTGAGTGTACATAATAAGGTTCATTTTAATAAGAATAAATTAATACAACATTAATCAAGACCAAATTCTCACGGCTTTCATGTGTATGTTATGTATTTGAAATACACTGTTAACTTTACAGGAAATAGAAATGATTTCTGCATGGTAAATGGACAAAAGTAACACATGAAACAAAGTCATAACTAAAATCCAAGTTAAACATCGATTATAAAATATTTACCATGTTCAATAATTTCTACCAAATTCTTCAAGTGTGGCAAAATGGCACAACCCATCAATATAGCAATCTGTTGTACAATCTTGATGCCTGTATGTCTGGCCTGCCAACTTTTCTTACTTTTACACACAGCCTTTAAGAAAGGTAACAGTGACGGAATACCCAGAGCTGAAGCTACAACAGCGAAGGCTCTGGCAGTGGTGTTACGGACGTATTCATCCATGTTGTCAATATCAGGTCTCATGGTAGATATCATAGTAGCTAAACCTGCAGCCTGCAATGTAGAAATAAAATTTTAAATTTGTTTTTTATATTTTATAAGTCAGTGACATGTGCAAGAGGCTTAAATTGCCTTTGCAGACAAACTCCAACAAAAATAGATACCAGGACCCTGACCTAGTCAAAGGGACTTAATAAAGGTACAGAAAAGCTATTCATGAATTTGTTTCTATGAATGATAAATCACATCTTGTTTGATAATGCACAAATTATCTATCTGACTTTTTTCAATTTGAAATGAACAGAAAGGAGAAATTTTGCAATTCAAGGGAGGTATACATCTTACTGTTTACAAATAAGGAGATAAATAGATGATTTATTTAATCTCTCTTTTAGTATTTTCAGTCTGATGTATGTACAAAATTTATATTCATGTAATTCAGCTAAGTGTTGGTGATAAGAGGGATAAATTAATACTGCATAGCAAAATGTTTGGAGACGGATAAGATATAAGGAGAACACTAACCTTTGCCAAATTAGAAATAATTTCTCTTCCTTCCACTCTAGCATAGTAATCTTCATCAATCAGCAGAGGTTCAATGACGACCAATATTTTGTGGACGTAGGGTCTAACCAAATCATCAAGTTTGTATAAGATACGGTCAATGACTTTCACCAATAAATGTCTTTCTTGATCCTCAAGTGTCGGTGACATGAGTAAAGGTAGAATTTGGTTAAACAGGGGACCAGCTCCAAATTCTCTGGCTTTATCTGTAATCTGTCTTAAGGCTGCCTGTAATATAAATAAATCTAATGAAAGACAAAGTTGATCTCTTAAACTGTTATCACAAGAAGCTGGAAAGTCAAGTTGATTTCAACCTGGATCATTTTTAAAAGACCAGAAGAAAGTGAAGGCAATATTTATAATTCATTTGTATCAAGAATCACATTTAGATTATTGCTAATTGTTCAATTTAGTTCACATGAATAACAATCTTCAATATTTTCGAGCGACATCCTAGGTCATGCTTCCAGTTTGTTTGGATTGCACTTATTTAAGCAAAAAATAAATTAGCAAAATTACTATTTTGATTCCAAATTTTCTTCTTCCTTATTAGCATTGTATAACTCAAGAAATATTGTACAGTTTTAACCATAAAGAGCCAATCAATATAAAAGACAGAATTCAAACCAAATTCTAGAGTCATCTAAGCTTTTGCATTGTGAAAATAAACCATTTACTGACAAGTTTAATAGCATTTTTTCAAAACCCTGCTTAGGAACAAAAAATTGGGGAAAAACTTCCTCATTCAAACAAATAAAATTCAACATTATAATCCTGTGATGTCTTGTTTTGGTGAAAAACATTTTTGAATTTCAATTTTATTGTAAAATATTTGTCTCACATGACATATTAAATTCCTGCACACTTTAACACTATAAACGTGTACAAACCTTCCTCATAGGGGGAGTTCCATTTTTAATTTTCAACAACAGTTTCATTATCTTCCTTTCTTTCTGTTCTTCAGCACTCAGTGTCTCTTCATCTACATCTACCTGTTTAATAAAAGAAATTAACATTAGAAGTGTAGTATTCTAATATCGGAACATTTTGAAACCATGACAACTAACCATATGAAAATCTCCAATAACATAATGAGCGACATCACAACAGTCTTAATGCTGAAATAGACGAGGTCATATGTTTTGTGCACAAAAATGTCAGTAAAATCTATGTAATGGTGGCTATGTAATGGTGGTTGTTGTCTTGTACACCTTAACGATTTACATATGGTTGTTCATTATTTTCGCTTATGTTAACCCTGGCTCCACTACACTATGCTCTGGGTAAAATATTAATGAAAATAATAGTCACCCATATGTATATCTCCTACAAACCACTCGTGTCCATGAATTATTTCTTATTTAAAAGTTTCATGATTATTAATCACAATTTCTTATCACATAACTAATTTGCACTTTAACTGATGTTTACTACTAAAGCATTTATTTTTTATATGTTTTTTTTATGCTTTTATCTTTAAACAATACTTGCAAAACTTTCTGGTTCATGAGACTCACACCACAAGAAATGTTAATATATGATTTCTTTTATCTTACATTGAATCAATATAATTGGGTCGTAACTTTTATTGTACCTTTACATTTATTAATTTGTAATAGCAGTTATGAATGATTTTTTTTCTATACCATCTCTTCATTAAACTTCAGTTTTGTATTAACCATCATTCCTCAATCAAATACATACTTTTATTATAATACAATGTAAAAACATACCAATAATTTATCAAAGTACTGCATGTCATCTGGTTTCATCATGGGTAAGTTACCCTTGGGCTGCATGTCCACAACCTGGACCTTATTGTCTGGTGTCTGTATACGGAAACCAGTAGGAGTACCTGCTATTGGTGTGGGTGTGGCTAATAATCTTCTGGCTGGAGTTCTTATTGGAACATAGCCTGCTGGTGGTGGTAATACCTGGAAAATAAAATCATATTTGTGATGAAGCAACTTAGTTCAATTTTCTGAATTAATACTGTTTCTATTGAGTCTCTTCAAGATTAACAAGTGAATTTGAAGTCTAATATATCATGAAAACTTAATAATCTTGTTAACCATTAAGAGGCTAATATATCGGAAATCTCTCACAAAAATAATGGAAATACCAAAATAATAGTATTATTTGAAGTAAGAAAGGAACAATTCTGCAAAACTCCCAGAATTCACACTGGGTATCCTTTTCCCACTTTAAACTCAAGTTTTAATTTATGAACAATCTTATGTCAGGTTCCATTGATGACTTTAAAACTTCAACAATCACCTCATAAAACCATTCAACATTATTTTAAGCCAATTTCAGTTGATTACCTTCACATGTCCTCATCCCATGATAAACTATCACAAATGTTTTTAGACATTTTTTGTCTTGACAAAACAAATGTAACCTCCAAAAAAACTTCAAACATTATATGTAAAACTTAAGATACATATCAGCAAAAGTTGGAGTGTAGTATCACCATATTCACTCAGCATATAATTTATACCTTGTAACCTGGAGGCAGTATGGAATCTAACTCATCATCTGTCAGTGGTCTGTTTCTTTCATCAATCTCCCTTTGCCATGTATAGGCCTGTAGTTGTTCTGGTGTCATAGACATCAGCTGGCCTGGAGAGGGTGTCGCCATGGCCATAGCCTTAGCACCAATAGGTGTGGTACCACTGGGAGTGAAACCTGCAGGGGTCTGACCTCCAGGTGTAAATGTACCACTAGGTGTGGAACCCCCAGGGGTAGTGCCTCCTGGTGTCATGCTAGGTGTCAGCCCACCAGGTGTCTGGCCACTAGGTGTGGCACCACCTCCACCTGAAGGGGTTGCACCAGGTGTTTCATCCCATCTAGATCTTCTCTTGCTGGCCCCTGGAGTAGGTGTGTCCTGGATGAGATCAGCTCCTCTGTCTGTTTTTGGTGTTTCTGCCCATCCACTTCCATGACCAGGTGTCTCTGAAAAATATTAAGATGTTGAATAAAAATATGATGGCATATTTTGTGAAGGACAGTGGAATATGTATGTTACACTTGAACCTCACCTTCAGTAAATTACCTTGATTTTACAGGCATGTTTTGAGATTTAATGCCTTGTGAATGATCTTGAATCTTGGTATTGGTTTCTTCTATGCCTATTTGTTATATAGTACAAAATGACCTAGAAAAGGTAGATCATACACAGATTTACAACCAATCAATAAAGAATACCTGTGATAAATTTGGCCAAATACAGAGTAAACTAGTAGGCCTTCTGATCATGTCAGCATGGACTACATTTGGATGATGGCCTTCCATGTTATTGGATTTTAATGCTGCTGATGAGAGGTTACTCCTTGAAACATGTGCACAGCATAACGAAATTTACTGTTTTTTTTAATGCAATTTTGGTATTTTTTGCATTCTATTCAACCCAACTTTAATATCCTATCACACTTTTCAATGTTTTATTCTGACATAAGATCTCAGTGTATAATTTGTAGGCTTCATAATGGTATTTGTAATATCTGTTTTATTCTTTCATTAGTCTTCCCATGAATAATACAACTATTCTCCCTGGATATTATCAATAAATTCCTTCTTTAAAATTTTTATCCTCTATACAGAAAACTTGTTTCATTGTTATCACAGCTTAGTATGTTTTGTTTCAAAAACATAAGTCAATCACTGTCTTATCAAACTGAAACTACTTTACCTCTTTCTGTTCTTGGAGTTTCATCCCATCTATTCCTCCTAGCACTTGGTGTGCCCTGGTGTCCTGGTGTACTATCACCACGCCCAGGTGTTACAGCACCAGGTGTGGCATGTCCAGGTGTAGTATCCCACACCCTAGTACTCTGTCCAGGTGTAGCACCAGGTGTTTCAGAACCCTTCTGTCTTCCAGGTGTCTCATCCCATCTGGTATTGGAGGGTGTGGCAGCTTCATCCCAACTACTCTTCGTCTTCTTTGCTGGAGTGTCATCAGCTGATTGATCCCATCTTCTCTTTTTCTTTTCTGCCGCAGCTTGTTGGACTTTCTGTGACGATGAATCTCCGGCAGATCCATTTACAACTTTCAAACCTCCATCTTTTGCCTTTTCTTGCATCTGTTTTTCCAAAAGTTTCTAAAAATATAAATAAACAATGATATTCAATTCTTTTCTATACTGCAATATACCAGTATAGGAAATTTTGTGGTAAAATCTAGGAAACTACTCGGCATTCTACTGAACCTGTCAAAACTCTCATCCACAATTTTTGCATTATTTATGTTTAATACCAGTGCTGGTATCTTCATTTCTTGCAGTCTTCAAATTTTGATAAGTTTCATGCTACCGGTAATAATGAAATAGATGAAGTACTTTTTATAGCAAAAGCAGCAAAAGATTGATAGACCAAAGGGGTTAATGCTATTTTCAGCAGTGTTTCTACCACTACTTGATGGTGGGGTTTATGACATTGGAGTACCCTAACAAGAACGGGTTGCTAACAAATCCTTTCTACTTCTATTATATTGTAAGCTGTGCAATTCTTTTTTTTAATGGAAAGGAGTCAAACTTAAGATGGCTTGAACACTGAAGGGATGGATGAAAACAGTTATAGGTAGAAGGGTGTTCAAGCTATCGAGGTCAAATCGTGTTTAAATAGGGTCTGTAAGTCTCGTCATGTGACTCACAAGAATCCACGAAAAACAGGTAATTCCAAAATATTTCCCGCCAAAACATGACGTCTGAGAATTATGACATTCAAATTTTTGTTTGAAACGTCATATATCTTTGTCTAGAATGTTACTTCCGGGTACAATTTTTAGGTCCCGGAAGTTTCAAAATTGTATGAGACTTACAGGCCCTATTTGAACAAAGGGTCCAGAAAAACGTCTGAGACATCCATGGTGTTTGAGTTATTACCTTCAAAGTTCAACTGTATATAGAACTATTGTATATTTAAACTGTCTTTACCTTCATACAACTAAGCATAATTAAGCTTAGAATTTTCCTTGATCCACTGATAGGGACTGCAATAACTCACTAATGAATATAGCTGATTGTTTTTTATGTTTTTTTGTTGTTGTTTATATTCTATTTGGGGATTCAGGGTTGTTTTTAGGGTTTGGTTGGCAAAACTAACTTCCATTTACCTTTTCCTTATCAAGCTGCTGACCCACCATGACTTTGGCAAATGTTCTGGCATTGATATCGGGTGTCTTTCCACCTGTAAAATATAAAGAAAAAAATGTCACGACATGAGCCGTGACATTACAATAAATTAGTAAAATAATCAAGAAAAGTCAAATTTTAGTTTTGAAAAGATTACTTTTTATCTAATATTAACTTATGAAATGTATCTTGATACACACTGACCAAGAACAATCTACCACTCATCAAAAAGTATCAGTAAATGATGGGTGTAAGATCACCCCCTCCCCTTTTTAGTGACACTTACTGTTAAACAATCATTAAACAATTTGTATTAACAGCAGTAAATTGTTCAATGCTACAGTGAATACACATGGCGATTTCAATTCGAGTAAAACTCTGATAAATGATTATGACTATTCATACCCCTGCTCAGATTGCAGAGGTACCAACATATGTAAATTTTATATCTAAAATGGCACAGAAAAACTATTAAAATCAATTAATGCTATCATACTAGTAACTTAAATCAAAATCAGTTGTAAGCAAATTATAAAATCATGTTTTGTCACTTCTGATGCCATTCACCAAAGATCTACAAACTTGTTGCTTTGATTGGTCTGATTTTGTCAACAATGTGTAATCACTATAACATGTGTCGTCAGTTTTAGGATCATAATACACATTTTACTCAATTTTTTTTTTTCTTTACATTTATACGTACGCTTTACATCTTCTTAGTTGGATCACCATGGCAACCTGCTTTCCAAGAAGCCTAAAATTAGTCTCATATTAATATAGTTTGACTTGTTCTAACACACAATACATACAAAGGGGAACAACTTTGGAAGAAAATTCATAAAGACATGCATCTTTAATTAATCTTATTCCCTTTTCCCCAAGACCTATCACTGCTTCCTTCCACTCAAAAATTATCTACTTTTAATTTTTTCTCCACATTTACTTAAGAAAATTTTATAGTTCAACAAAAAAAATGAGCAAATTATCCCTTGAAACCCTTGAAAACACTTGAAACTTATAAATGTAACTTTAGCTTTATTCACCAGTGACTTTAAACGTTAAATTTATCTTTAACCATTTAATCATTTTTTTCCTTTTATAGAATAAAACTTGAGGCATTTCAACCTCATTTTAACATGGAGGTCTTGTAACAGTCATCTGCTCCTGATCTCTGGCGCTAGAAAGGAAAGATAACTCAGATTAGAATCTCGTCGTCTCTTGTGTCTTATTTAATTATGATACAAATTGTGTGTTACATTAAACATTGTTAATAATCTCTAGTCAGTACATATATGAATCCATAGAGTATATATCGATCATCTAGACATGATAAATGGGTTTGGACAACAATGCAATGACAACTCTTAGTACTGAGAAATCAGTATACATATATTTTGCCATAAAACAATTTCATTTACAAAAACATAAGTGCTTTCTGGATAAAGGGGATGAACCTTTATCTATGTAAAACACCAAGAACAAAATTTAAAACTGACTGAAACTTTTGTGAATTCCACAAATTTTCTTAAATATGAAAAACATTCAAGCCAAGGCTAAGAACTTGTAATTATTAAAATGTCATCTATATTTTTATTCTTCTATGAGTGTGTGTAAATTAGTTCATTAGATACAATTGTCTGAAATAAATATGATATCTAAACTGAAATTGACGATCAACACAAAGAGATTAGCAATGTTTATTTTTTCATCCTGCAAATTTATCTATACTGTTTTTGCCAACCAAAGAGCAACTGCAAATCCCTTAATTCATTCAAATAGGAATTTGCAAGAAAGCAATCATACATGCAAATAACTTCAGACCACCAAACAAGAAATCTGCCACAAGAGACTAGCTTCTTCAAGACAAGACAACTACATAATGTAAAATGAAGAAATATCCTATGACAGAATATCCAAAGACCAGTACGTTGAACCTATATTTCATCTTCTGTGTACGAAACGACGTCCATACTTTACATAGAATTTAAAAATTTTAACTCTTAATATAAGTTACAACGTCAAAATTCTTGCACAGAAGTAAGAGATTTTAATTAGAAGTACATGTACATAAAAACAGAATGTGAAAGAGTATCACAAACAAATCAAGACCTACTAACGAAATCATGGAGGTTCAAGAAACTTTTTCTATAAATAATTCTACACATGGAAAAAACACATTATTGTTTGTCTAGGGTTTTTATTATTTTTCCCTCTATTTTCATATCTATACACTTAAATTTCGTAGGATACTGTTAAATGGCAATTACTTTTATAATTGCTGAATTTCATGTATGAGATACATGTATAATCATGAAAACATCCAATGGTGTTAAATTGTATAAAAAAAAACAGAATAGTAATTCCTGGTAAACAAAAATTCAAGTAAACAAAACAGATTTTGGCTAAAAAAATCACGGAAACCCAAAAATGCTGCAAAAATACACCATTTGACAGTATCATCTTAAAATAGTGCGTTGTAAGAAAATTTTCGTTACAATATCAGGAATTTAAATAGAAGTGGAAAAATGCATTGTGACAAAAGCAACAGATATCTGATACCAGATACTTTTTTTTCTCAATTTTAACTGTATCAATATAGTCATATTTGTATAACAACAAAAATATAACTTAAGACTTATATAATACAGTGATACCATTCAAAATACAATATCCCCAACAATTCATTGTTCTACAAACCAAGAAGCATAAACAAATATTGACCTATGAACCTTCTATCTTAATCAGGATTCCTTTTTTATGGAATATCTACTTTAAAAGAGACTAATAACAAGTTTAACTAAAAAATCTAAGCAATTTGTTGAGATACTGTTCAGTTTCTCATCCATCTATCTCGATAAGTCTTTTTTTTTCAGCGTTTCTAATAATGATTTTTAATCATTTTTAACTTTTAATAGTTAAAATCACCAAGAAATGATGTTGTAAATGAACAATTTAACTATTTTTCTATCTAACTTTTATCTAAATAGAACTGCCAATTGCCAGGTTTTCATTAGCTTTTCTTCTCATATTTGTTAAAAGAAAGAAAGATGAGGATCTGAGCATAAGTAGCTGTGACCGAATATTTTTCTCAAAAATCAAAGGTTCATGTGTCCTTCTTTGTAAACGCTTGAAATTCTTAACCTTACAAAAAGCCGTTAAGCTACTGAAACAAACTTACCGTCTGCAAAGGGGTCATAACGAGGAGGAGAGATAATTCTCTGTCTCATTCTTGCTCTGTATTCTCCTTCACGATCCGCAATCTTGGGTTGCCGATGTTCAGCCATCGGATCAAAGTCCTGAAATTCAAACAATTTAAAGATTTACATTTAAGTACACTTCAAATGTAGCCTTATTTAAAATTAACATGCTAGTAGAATGGATGTGTCATATCTGCACTGATGAGACATAAGTTGTCGAAATGCGCATATGCAGAAAGTAAATTTACAGTAACTTCGGTATTTAGTTATCTCATGTATATTCTCTCGTGAAAATAATTTTGAGCAAAACAAAGTGCAGATTTCCCATTTCCTAACTATAACATTATTGTTTCCACTGGATTCCATTTTCGGATCAAAGTCCTGAAATTCAAACAATTTAAAGATTTACATTTAAGTACACTTCAAATGTAGCCTTATTTAAAATTAACATGCTAGAATGGATGTGTCATATCTCATGTATATTCTCTCGTGAAAATAATTTTGAGCAAAACAAAGTGCAGATTTCCCATTTCCTAACTATAACATTATTGTTTCCACTGGATTCCATTTTCGAAACCATTTTCTTTTAATGCAAAGAAAAATCCTTATATAAAGTTTCATGAAATTCTGAAGAGAAATAGAAGATGCTGTTGCTTATATAGTTAGATGAACATTATTGTGCTTACTCCTCTGTCTTCGTTGGATGGCATATCTTTCTTTTGCAATCCTTTGCTAGCACAATGATAAGCCAGCTATTTTATCATAACATATTCTTGCTACAATATAACTAAATGGTTGCTCACTTGGTTTCAAACAATCATCAATTCATCCTCTACTGTAAACGTGGAACATTTCGCAGGTTGTTACTTTCACAATTTCATAGGGCAAACATTTCATGAGGGGGTAATTTTCGTGCATCAGGCCTTTTATAATCGACAAGGACATTGATTTTACATATAAGGGTTCAAATCCAACTGTTAGCGTAGGGAAAATCTTCATAGATTTTTCTTAATCGAGAATCTAGCCAAAATTACCCACACAGGAAAATTTTGATGTTCACAGTATCTTTGTTTGCTAATTAATGATAGATAATTCTAACCATTATCCATTATACATTCTGAATATTTTTTAGAACTAACATACATGCATTTGTTTGTATGTATCTTTGTTATTAAGTTACTAAAACAATCTACTTTAAAGAAAAATCCAGAAATTACGGTTTTATTGTATGGTAATTACCTTATCATTGACCGTGTCATTTAGAAAATTCAACGGTGCTGTGTATGAAGACCTTTTATTAGGATAACCAGCCCCAATGTCATCATCATCCTGAAAATAAAATAGAAATATGAATACATCAAATTCAAACCTGAATGTCACATAGATTTTGATTGGATAATGTCAAATTTTCATGATATCAATTATGCAATTGATGAATTGAAATTTATAGTTCCTTCAAGATTAAAGAAATCCTTCTCACTTATAAGGTAGATAAGGAGACTAAAATTTAAGGTTGATTTTTTTTGTTCTCTCTTTTCTTTGATTGAAAATCTATTAATGTTTTGTATTACAGGTTAAAAAGGGAAAACAATATTTAAATTTTTGATCATGATAAAATGATAGATTTTGATGAAATTAAGATAATAGTGATCAGTTTGGAAATATGGAATTAAAATTGGGGTCCTCAATAAACTGTAAATGTGACATAAAATCTTCCTTTACTACAAATTGTCTTTCAAATTTTCCAAATGACAAAATAAAAGAAACCCTGTAAAATCCAAAGAATAATTATGCGATAACAGTACATTGTTTGATACCCGAGGGCGTGAATCATAAATCTGACGGTCAAAATGCAGTTTACAGGAGATGCATAGCGGAGCCTGTAAACAGATATTTTGACCGTCAAATCAAGATTAGCACCCTCCGGTATTCAAATAGTGTACTGTTATTGCAATTCTAATGCAATAAAATGATTTCAAGTTCTATTTTTTTACTTGTGCATTTGTAATCATAATAGGAACCAGACTAAACAGGGTACCTACCTTCTCCCAGGTGTGTAGATGCTGGAATTGGCGGTTAGTTTTGACCAATCAAAACCTCCATTATATAAATGTTGTATTAGAATAAAGATTCTACAGCAAAATTTGTGATAAAACTAAATTTAACTTTTTTAAAAACGGACAAGGATATAAACCGAAAACCAATCTTAGGCATCCTGTAGGTCGAAGAAACATTGTTGAAAATTAATAAAATTTGGTGGACTATAGCTTAAATTATGACAAAGAAACCTTTTTTTTAAAAGGGAACCTATATACATTAAATTTTCATCTAGGGCAATTTTTGTGACATGAAATTTACACTTAAGGGGGTTCGCTACTCCATTTTAAAATAAATAGGAATTCAAATAAACATGCTTTTTAGTTAGAAAATTAAAAAAGAAGTAATTTCAGTGAAAAAAATTGATAGGTTGATGATCTCGTTTTTGAGATTTAAGTGCTTGAAAATGTGGCGGGAAACGGAACCCCTCTGATTTTTCATAGGATTAACATTAGCAAGGTTTGACTATGAATGAATGTGACAGAATAAATAAAATTCAATGAATTTTTTTACAGAATGCTCACAAAGATGAATAAAATGAATTTATGGAAAAAAATCAGGGGGTCAATGGGCAAAAAATTATAATGCTTTTAAATGCATAAAACCCGAGGATTCCGAAAATCTGACAGAAATCCCAAATTGTCAGGAGCAAACCTCCTTAATTCTTCATTTAGGACAAAAGATGCCAATCCACTTTTTCATATTGAACAATAGACCCAAAAAGAAAATCTAACATCAGGGCAATTGATGTGAGGGGAAAACTTACATCCAGTTCTTCATTTGGAGCAATAGACGTGACATAACCCTCAAACTTGCTGTGTCTTGTGCTGTAAATATCTGTGTCATAATGTCCTTCTGCCCCCAAACCAACTTTCTGATGTATTTCTTCTTCATCTGTTTCTTGTAATTTCTTTCGTTTGCCTTGAATACTCCGAACCTGCTCTTCAATTTCTGCAATAAAAAAAAATTTATTTGACACCAAGAAATAAATTTCAAACCATTCTCACTACATTAAACCCTCATTATCTCATGTCCACATGTACAGTGTTCTCCCCAGGATTTTTTAGTAGAGAACGGGTAAATTTTTATACGATGCAACACATTGGCATGAAATTGGTGTGATGTGCGGATTGAATGCAACATCCCATTAGTTAAGAATAATATAGTACAGGGTTGATTCCACAGGATTTAAAATGGGTCCCCTTAGCATCCGATTGGGAAATTTGAATCAGATTGGGAATTTTTTTAAGTAGAGATTCGCAACATGACGTTTTACTGCTCTAAATTATCTGTTACTACTGCTAGAGATAGTATTTGTGCCTTTCTTCATGCCACTGACTACTGACAAAAAGAGCATGTTCAACTTGCATTGGATAAAGGTTCCCAGCTGCCTGCCCAAGTTTGGTTATCTTGTAGACTTATAAGCCAATGAAATTGTCTGCTTATACGAGACAAATCAATGTGAGACAGTAATACTGATAATTACTAAACTGTTGATGACAGTTAAACTTTGTGTTATTTCATATCACACCATATGTGTTTCACTCAATAGTATCAATTCACACATTAATTTATTGAAGTTCCAAAATTTCTTACACCAAATACATGCTTCAACACCCTATTTCAGTTGCCCAGGTGCACATATCACATGAAAATCCGGCTTTGTCACTGACTATTTCTTAGATTTAACACGCGAGATTTAACCATTTAAGTGATTTTATGACAAGCGCTCGATTGACCCGACCAAGGTTTAAAAGATCAAAAGCCAGGTATTATCCGCATTTGTAGATAATCTGCATTGTCTTTTTGATCTTAAAATCCAGGGAAAAACATTACGCCGGCTGGAACTTCAACCAAGCACGTATATACGTCCTGGTTTCAACTGACAAAGTCTACCTTGAGATCGGTTTTGTATCTACAAATCGGTATTTCATAATTTATCAACTGCTTGAGTCTTAATTTTCTTTATCTTAAGCCTTTCCGGTTTTTGTAATGAGAAAAAGACTGAAACATGACGAAGCTTGAACAAAAAATAACATTTTTTCATCAATGCAGAATTTCAGGTGCGGTGAAAAAAATGGAACGGGTTCGGTGCGAACCGTCATATCCATTTATTTGACATTTTATTTGATACTTCTTAGTCTTTTATTCCTTATAACCTGTTGTGGGATAAAATAATAGGTCATTTTAACTTATATTTTTACATCTTTACCACGTTTAATATTGTCAGAGGCAATCTAATATTAATAGCTCACTGTCAACAATACTCAACACTTTACCGATCACGTGGTTTGTTGACAGTAATGGCGGTTAATGATATGTTTGCAGTGATGACATGACAATAGCATATTTTTGGAGGAGAGACCCTTTCTTTTTATAACTAAAAAGATTTTTTTTTAATTATAAACAACATATTTTATAAGATCCACAATGATAAGAATGGTGTGTTTGAATTGAAATGGGACTAACAATCGATCTTACAGGATTGTAGCAATTTCCAATTGGGATTTTTTATTTTGGCAAGATTTTGTTTGGGGCCGCTGGTGAAAATTGGGGCCGCTAAGCGGCCCTAAAAGGTATAGTAGAATCATCCCTGTAGTATTACATTGTATATTATTTATGAACAGTCTCAAGCATATGAACTCCACATCCTTTTTGTCATTCAAGTTAAAATAATGGAATGCAGAATTCATGGAAAGTGTAAGGCATAAAAACAAAACATGGATTGCAATTTGCAAGTTGCTTGATATACAAATATATGCAGCTTGTCATCTATATTACCCATCCTTTATACAAATTTGATTACAAGCAATATTTATCATGTTTATGTACATTTTATTTTAAGTCAAAGCTCTTTAAGAGCTGAAGGTGTTCGTATGTGTTGAAATTAAATAATTCATGTCATTTTTATGTTCAATTTCAAACTTAGGCATACCGCTGAAGTCAAAATAGGATATCATATTAGCAAGGTTTGTTAGAAGTATGACAACTTCCTACTAGCTTCCTAAATTATGAGGGTTGTTTTAGGTATTATACCACCAAAAGGAAATTCTTCCGCCAAAGGTTGTATGTTAAAATAGTACTTATCAATGGAGTATGGATATTTCTATGGGATGATTGAAATAGTTCTGTATCCAAATGTAATTAACCTGCATACTGTTTGAAAGCTGAACATCTTAGGTACCCCAAAAAAATCTTTATTTTAATCTTTGGTACCCAAAAGAAATCTTTGTTTTATTCTTATCAGTTGTAATAAAATTGTTTTGGTAAAAACAATGACATGACCATTTCAGGGGTTGGCAGTGAAAGTGAAAGTTGATTTTTGATAGTAGTATACTTCCCATGGAGAGCATTTTCTTATATGCAATGAAAGTTGTCCTAAAAATTTTTGTGGAGGCTCATTTTATATCTAATTAATCAGGTAAGAAGTTTCACTTTATTTGAAACGACAGTAAATGTGCTATGGTTCTCAGAAAATGACCAATTTAAAAAAGACAATTAGGGAAAAATCAATGGTGGTATGATACCTTTAGGGATAAAATCAATGGTGGTATGATACCTTTAGGGATATGAATTATTAACCTTTTTTATTCTAGGGATATTTAAAGGAAATGTGGATTATTGACACATTTAAATATTTTCATGCAGTTTCAACATGTTTGTTATTGAAATATTTTATGCAGAGGATATCCAAATGTTTCTGACAGGAACGGCCACTCTTTACCTACGTTTTTAAAATGCATGCAATTTCCCCCCTCGTGAACATTAAGGATAATGCAAGACGAATTTTGTACATGGACTAGCAAAGTTATCAATAATCTTAAAAATTAGACAAGTAAAATAAGCTGATCAGAGAAAATGAAACTACCTGCATGCGTCATGTTTATTTATATCCATATGCAAATTAATGTACATGCACATTGAGTGCGAATTTGGCATTTGTACGAAAGCAATCAAATAATCGAGAATCCTTAACACAGTCCAAGACCTCACATTTCTGATTACGGCCAAGTCACTGCTGAGACATATAGTTTCATCTAGATACTAATATATGTGCCATTCGTCTCTAATCAAAACATATCGAAAATGTAAACAAACATTCTGTGCCCTCCAGTGGCTGATTGAAATTTACTGAATATTACACATGGAATATTATATTCGGGTTCGAAATGGCTATGTGAGAATCAGGCAGTTAACGTATCAAAACATCATGAAAATTTCAAAATTGTGCCAGAACTTTCATAACGAAACCATTTTGACATCTTTCAATATTATCCTGATATCTTAATCATTTTTTAAATTCCTAAGCCTAAAACAAATATTTTCATTTTTATTCTACAATTGTAGAAATGTACACATAATGATTTAATTTTTGATTACAGGAAATTTTGTAAGTTTAAAAACAGCGAAGTAGTAATTTAAAATGGGTTTGGTTGTGTTTTAAACGTCTCGAACTATATTCAAGCCTATTCGACACTTGCTTTTTAGTTTCAATCTGCCATCACTTAAAAGCCTTTTGACACCCTGATTCCCTCTTTTAGCCTATGTTAACCCTTAGACTGCTACATGCAACAATTGTCATTTTTGAGACTCTCTGTGCATCGTTGTCAGTGACAACGCTCCATACATGCAAAGGTAATCGTGTTGGTGTTCATTTTAAACATTACAACTCTGGCATCAATTTCAGACTAGTTTATAACTGCATTGAAGGATTTAAGTTCCCTTTTTGCTTGAAAAATCGGCACCTGAAGAAGATTTAAAAAATGTCAATTTTGGTGGGGTAGGCTACCCATTGTCACCTGTAAGCCAAAAACTACAAACCCCATTGGGACAATATTGATGTGCACATCTTGAATAAAGTGTCTTCTCTCAATTTTGACAGTGTGACAGCTTTCTGATTTGTACTTCAGGTACTGTGGCCGCTCAAAGCCGAAAATCGTCAATTTTGCAGATTTTGGGTGGGTCATATTCCATACTTAACCCCATGCCAGACCCTACCTTGCCCAGGAATAAACCAAAGATGCCATTACATGTATGCAGAAATATGGTAACTCTTTACAAAGACCACAACAAACTGGGCCTCTGAGTGTCATACAGTCCTCCAGGTCAATAATTAGTACGAATAAAGGGCTATGCCGAGCGCAGCATGATACGACCGCAGCATGTCGACCACTGAAATTTGAACAAGTGTAAACTAAAATTGATGTGGGCACCGTAATTTGCTGGACTCAATAAGGACCTTGTCACAGAAATTAACTGGACAGAAACTAGTGAAAACAAGAGCTGTTGCCGAATGGCAGCCCAATATACCCCCCGCTCATTGAACCCTGAATCGATATGGTAAGTGCAAAATTTAGTTGGTGTGGACACAATACAGGTGTGGACACAGTACAAGTGTGGACACAATACAAGTATGGACACAATGATATAATCTTCAAGAAAGAACTTTTAACAAGGGTTCCAATGAAAACACTCTGTCTAAATCAGGCAAATATAAAATTCACCTTTTTTTCAGCCTATTTGACATTTTACACTTCTACATATAGTGTTCTTCCTTTGTGTAAAGTTTCATCAAAATCCTTCAAGTGGATTAAGAGGAGTTATGAGTACGAGGTAACCCATACATAGGGAATCAATGAAAACTCTAAGTCGAATTATCTCCTGTTACTGGTTTCTGACAATAATTATATTCCTTCATGCACATCTCCATATAGTGTTCTTACTTTGTGTAAAGTTTCATTAAATTCCTTTATGTGGTTTAAGAGGAGTTGAGCTTACATGTACAAGGTAACCCATACATGGGGAATTGAAGAAAAGTCAAAGTTGGATTATCTCCCCTTCCTGGTTTCAGACAATAATTATATTCCTTCATGCACATCTCCATATAGTGTTCTTTGTGTACAGTTTCATTAAATTCCTTCCAGTGGTTTAAGAGGAGTTGCGCTTACGAGGTAACCCATACATGGAGAATCAATGAAAAGTCAAAGTCCCAATTATCTCCCCTTCCTGGTTTTGGACAATAATAATATTCCTTCATGCACATCTCCATATAGTGTACTTTCTTTGTGTAAAGTTTCATCAAAATCCTTCCAGTGGTTTAAGAGGAGTTGCGCTTACGAGAAGTGTGGACAGACGGACAGACAGACAGACAGAGAGACAGGGTGATTCCTATATACCCCCCAAACTTTGTTTGTGGGGGGATAATAAAAATTTGCTCTTTTAATCTCTTATTACTACGTATTGTAAGAACTAAGAAATTCTGTTGACTACCATCAAGAGAAATCCAAAGAAAAAACTCAGGTTGAAATCCAATGAAAAATAAATATTTCACATATTTTGAAGTATTGCAATTTGGCCCCTTTGACCCATTATAGCTTGGAAACCAAAGAGCAATGCAAAATATACTACCATATCACTGAAAGCTTAAAATGAGAACAATCCAAAGATAAAAAATCCAATCAAAATCTAATGAAAAATAAAGACTTCACATATTTCTAATGATTGCAATTTTGACCTCTTTGACCCCTTATAGCTTGGAAACGGTAAGAGCTACATCAAATCTGATGTCATACTGCTGAAAGCTTACATTGAGAGGAATCCAAAGAAAAAAATCCCATCAAAATCTGATGTAAAATAAAAATTTTACATATTTCTAAAAATTGCAATTTTGGCCCTTTTGACCCGTAATAGCTCAGAAACGGTTAAGAGATACGCCAAATCTGTCGACATACTATTTAGGCCTAAAAAAAAATTAGCTGTGTTTCCGGTTATGGTTCTCGAAAAATTTGGGTCGGTAGGTCGGATTTATTTTTTATTTTATTTTTTTTTCCTTCAGATCAATTTCTTTGTGATTTGCACGATTCCGGTCGCTAATTTAGGGTGACCTGGAAAATATACTGTTTCCGTTCCCGAACTTACTGTAACCGGAAGTCGAAAACAATGGCACAATAAAGGGCTACGCCAAGCGCAGCATGATACGACCGCAGCATGTCGACCACTGAAATTTCAACAAAAGTAGTTTAAAGTGAATGTGGACACAGTAAAGAGCTTGACACAATAATTAGATGGACACAAAAAGAAGCTAGACACAGTTATTAGCTAGAAACAAAATAGGGAAAAAACCCTTTTNCTATTTGGAAACCAAATTTCATTGAAATCGGACAACGTTGATTTTTCCCGCCTTTCTTGGCGGCCATTTTGAAAATGGCGGTCAACAAACAATTTTCAACACTGGTTTTGAAGTCGCAACATCACTATCTATTAGGAAACCAAATCTTATTGAAATTGAACAATGTTGAATTTTTTCCCAACTTTTTTTGGTGGCCATTTTGAAAATGGCAGTCAACGATCAATTTTCAACACCACTTTTGAAGTCACCACAGCATTGCAAACATTTTATCAATTTACACTTAACCTTCATCTTCTATAGTTTTAGAAATAAAAGACGAAAAATATGAAAATTTTGAAAATTCTGTGAAAAAAGGGCAATAACTCCTACAAGGGTTTTTGGATTTTCTGCAAAATTTCAGGGTGGGTAGATCTTGATGTGCTGAACATTTTTGCAATTTAAGTTGACCTCTATCTGCTATAGTTTCTTTGATAAAAAATAAAAAATATTAAAATTTTGAAAAATTTCCGGAAAAAGGGCAATAACTCCAAAACTGGTAATCAGATTTTCTTCAAAATTGCAGGGCGGGTAGATCTTGCCATGCTGATCACTTTTACTCCGTCAGATTTTTGATATCTGTAACGGTTTTCGAGTTATTTGCCAAAAACAGCAATTTACCCCTATGTGCTATTTTTAGTAACGGCAGCCATGTTGTTTGGTCCTCGGACTCATCGGATATAATTTTGAAAGAGGATACCCTGGTGATGATTCAGGCCAAGTTTGGTTAAAATTGGTTCAGTGGTTTCAGAGGAGAAGATTTTTGTAAAAGTTTACGACGGATGGACGGACGACGGACGCCAAGTGATGGCAATAGCTCACATGACCCTTCGGCCCTTTTGACCCGTAATAGCTCAGAAACGGTTAAGAGCTACGCCAAATCTGTCGACATACTACTTAGGCCTAAAAAAAAAATAGCTGTGTTTCCGGTTATGGTCCTCTGAAAAATTTGGGTCAGTAGGTCGGATTTATTTTATATTTTATTTTTTTTTCCTTCAGATCAATTTCTTTGTGATTTGCACGATTCCGGTCGCTTATTTAGGGTGACCCAAAAATATACCGTTTCTGTTCCCGAACTAACTGTAACCGGAAGTCGAAAACAATGGCACAAAAACAAATTTTCTTGGATTTTCAGTTCGATTTTGATGAGTAAACAGCATTACCAGACATAATTTGATCAATTAATGCGCTCAGATAAGAACAATATCTAATGAAATCGTCATATCGCTTTAAAAATCGGCAAAGTTTTACAAAAGGGAACGAAAACGTGGTCGGTCGGGCATCCAAACTTTATATTTTTTTGAAGTTGGAATAAAAAAGTTTGAGTCGGGGGGACTAGACTAGGGTCGGTCGGCCAACCAGAAACACAACTATTTTTATCCCCGCACTTTCGTATAAAGTTCGGGGATAATGTTATGCCCTCCGTCTGTCCGTCCGTCCGTCACACTTTTCTTGTGACTCAAACTCCTCCTACATTTTTGGATATAGGGATTTAATTTTGTTGTAGAATTGTTGCATATAGTGTGCAGATGCGCAATAAGCTTCCGGATTTTCGATATTGGTCTTGGTGCAAACAAGAGGCCCCATGATGTCAATTTTTACACATGTGGCATGTGACACAAACTCCTTCTACATTTATGGATTTAGGGATTTAATTTTGTTATAGAATTGTTGCATATAGTCTGTAGATGCGCAATAAGCTTTCGGATTTTTGATATTGGTCTTGGTGCAAACAAGAGGCCCCATGATGTCAATTTTAACAAAGACCCAAAGATGTGGATTGACACATGTGGCATGTGACGCAAACTCCTCCTACATTTTTGGATTTAGGGATCAAATCTTTATGTAGAATTGTTGCATATAGTCTATAGATTTGCAATAAGCTTTTGGAATTTTGGTTCCGGTTCCAACTTTGGTAAATTTCCTGAAAATGTCAAAGACACTTATTTTTTTTTTAATTTTGGCATATTATCTTATATTCTGACAAATGTTTGGTCAAAAACAAAAATCTGATAACTAAGATTCTGAAAGGCGGTTCCAATTTTGGTAAATTTCCTGAAAGTCTCAAAGACCACNCCTTCTATAGCTCCCATGAAAGCTTGAACAACATGAGGTGACGTTTCAAAAATATTTGGCCACACATAGTTCAATAAATGTACTAAAGCGTCCTCACATCCAAAACCAAACACTCCTAGTGCCATATGTTGTATTGTGGACATGGTCGTTTGTCTGTGAACCAAATCTCTGCAAAAATAGATAAAACTTTAATTAAGACAAGAGTTATAGCTATGTATGGAATTATTCTTACAGATTACTGTAAAAGGGGAAATTTTCACGAGGGTTTTATTTTCGCTAATTTCGCGAATGGCTCACATTCGCGAAAATTTCCCCTTGCGTAAATTTGTTTTTATTACAAAGGTAACGAAAGGTAAGGTAGAAATGCGAAAATAAAACCTTGCGAATAGGTTATGGCATCAAAATCGCAAAATTTAACCCACGCGAAAATATCCCCTTTTACAGTATTTTGCTTCACTTTGATTTTATCTTCATTGAAGAGACATAAGTTGTCGGAATGACCATCTTCAGAAATAAAATTTACTGTAATTTAATATAATAAGTAGGGATGTCAAAATGTATGAAAAATGCCATTCGAGTACTTGGATTCAATACTCGAGTATATTCGAGTACTCGGTGATCTTTTGAAACGAAAATTACTAGACTTCAAGATTCTTATCATTCAATGATATATAAATTTTATCAGCATGTCTGATGATGAAAAGTTTTTATTTTTATTCAATAATGAAAATGTGTGTTTTTATACAGCCAAAATCTGCCATGAAATTTTATTTAGAAGACGGTGTCTTCTCTATTCTTAATATTACCAGTTGGTGTTTTATTTATAATATAATGTAATTGAATATTTTTATAACAGTCTCTCATAACTCTTTTAAGAGTGGCTCTTTTTTGTGTATTTTTATGTGTATGCTAATATTTTATTGTAAATGTTGTATTGAGGTGAGACTATAATAAAGTATTTGTCTTGTCTTGTCTATATAACTACAATATTGTTCATATGCCATACCAGGAGCACCATTTACTGTTTGTGTACCATTATAGCCAATCAAAGGTTTGAATAAACAACTGTCAATTTAAGCGAAATTATATACAAGTTTTTCTTTAACAAGTTGTTTTTTGTTTAGTAACACGCTTGTCTGATTACTTTAATTGTTTAAACCACAATTAACGCTTATATAAACATATGGGGACGACACGGTTTAATCAAATAAATTTTCAGTAAAGAATATTTTTTTATCACAAAGAGCACATTTTTCGGCTTTCCAGTTATTAGAAATATGACCAAACAGCCGATTTATTCAAAAGCACTTTTGACTCGCAAATGTGTGTTTTAGGCTCAACTACCTACACATTTTAGTTACATCGATTCCTCGTATGTATCATTTTAATTTTAAATGTCGATATAAAGAAAGTCAATTTTTGTCAAATAAAAATTCATTTTAAAGCAACAGCAACAAATTTGCTCTTATGTGTACAAAAAGAAAAGTTTGCTAAGAATTGATGTGTTAAAAGTTTGTTTTATTTACAGCTACCAACAGTTATTTCTGCCCATGTCTTACACTTGTTACGACAAAGGGTTCAGTTTTCATTGTTTTTCATCATTTTTGCATTTTGTGGTGAAAATGTTTTCTTTTTTTATTATTTACTTTTTTGAGAAAATGAAATTGAAAATTCAAAAATGTTTCGCTTATTTAAAATTTTTGTTTTTGCTAATACAGAAATTGCTTGTAAGAAATTTAACATGATCAAAAAAGTATTTGGGGGAGAGACAGACTACACATTTCTTTGGATGTTCAATATATGTTAGTTAAACGTGTCTATCTAGTGGGCAGTAACGAGTTTATTATGTTTTAAAGCGTAATGCTCTGAAATACAGAGGCAGTCGTTATAACAAAGAAAATGGCAGTTGTAATGCCGAGTATTCGAGTACCAATCAGGTACTCGATATCCGTACCTTCCGAGCGATACTCGAGTATTCGAGTACTCGTTGACATCCCTAATAATAAGTACTTCTGATTTCAACTTTACTACAGATTATTTTTTTTGTTTTTGAATAGTTGTGCCCAGTTTTTCCCTTTGAAATGTTTAGGCAAATGAAGTGACAAACATTTCTGTGTTTCTTATTTTTGTGATGAAAATGTAATTCTCTAAATTTCTGCCCTGTTTTCACATTTCCTGAACAGTGGGAGAAATGTGTTTCTCCTCTCTAGAGAGAATGTTGTTCTAGGCAAATGATTGGATGAAATTCAATTATGTGTCAAAAATGTTTTTAGTTTTCCGACTTTACAATTGTGATGTCAAGGCGACCATGCCTGATGATGTCAAGCTCTTAGAACACATTTATTTCGAATCATCAGAAAAGGGGGGTTATATTTTTGTTCAAAATCTCAATGAAATCATTAGAGAAATAAAATCCATAACTGCATCTTGTGAGAAACGACATTTCTACGCTCTCAACAGTTACATTTTCAATTATTAAAAACGCTCTGCAAGCCTTGCATTTAAAAATTTGAAAATTTAACTATCTCTAGTGCACAAATGTCGTGTCTCACTCAATGCTATTGTGGATTCTATATTTAACAATTTAAGTACAAAGAAACTGTATGTTATGAAAGTGGAAAATAGAGGAACAAAATATGTTGACTCTTCAAGAACGGGCTCAGACTACTCTCATAATTCTCAATGTGACAGGACAGCCTACCTGCGTTGTAGCAGGTAGTAGATATATAGCCAGTAAAAATCGACTGAGCTAACGGAATATTTCTTTAGCTCATTCGGTTAGGTGGCTGGCTGAAGTGCTAGAGGTCCCGGGTTCGATCCCCGGAGGTGACCATTGCAATTTTGTAAGGAGAATCATGCTCTCCGGTTACATTTGACGCCCAGCAAAAAACCCACGGTGGTTAGAAGGAGCTAACTAGGGTTTGTGTGTGACTTGTGTTGAGAGTCATACATAGCAAGTATGATGACTCTCGAGGTGGGGGAAGTGTGACAGGACAGCCTACCTGCGTTGTAGCAGGTAGTAGATATATAGC